>OX411308.1:161898581-162097691 GCA_948150685.1 Rhaphigaster nebulosa
TCAATGTACTACGTATTTTTAATAGCTGATAGTATAATTAATGGTCTTAAAAGGATTAACTCGTCAATGTTCTACGTATTTTTATTCTCCGATAGTTAAATAATGGTCTTAAAAGGATTAACTTTTAATCCATTAAGTTCCTATCGAACTTTTAATCTCTAAAATATATTAACAAATCGAAACGACTATCACGCTGGCCAAAGAGGTTAAACCTTTTCACAGCTTTGAAATATTTTCAAAGTACACGAGTCGGTATTAATAACTTCGAAATAAATTTTTATTAATGAATATTAATTAATACTTAATCAACACATGTTCATAATTAGTACTAATACTACAGGTACTCTGTTCGACTTGCCTGAGTATCGCCTGACTTGGGTCAGAGCAGGTCGACTCATGCTCGCTTCATAAACATGTAAACAGGTTGCATCTTGTATAGACAAGTTGGATTATGTCCAGGTGAAATACAAATATGGACCTTGAACTGTTTATCTCTAAAACATAAATAAATGGTAGGGCTTCCTAATATTTTGAATAGATTTTGGACTTTGAACTGGTAATCCTTAAAACACAGATAAATAGTAGGGCCCCATATTCCTATAACAGCTTTTGGACTTTGAGCTCTTAATACTCTATCTTTTACTTTCTCTCGCTGAAACATAAACAAAACAACTTTTCAGGTAGGGGGCACTATGATCGCTGGTGGGGCAACATGACAGCCAATCAGATTCGAGTATTCTCGTCCAGGAACCAGTGCCACTCGTGGCCTCTGCCATTTCGACTCGAACCCCAGAGATAGAACAAAGTTTTGCTGCTAAAATTGTGATAATATTCTAATTTTTCGAGTGCAACCCAGGCTATGAGATATAATTAACGACAACGAAGTGAAAGAAGATACTGACTGACACGTCCGTTGAACAATTGAAGGAAGAATCAAGAGAAGAATCTTCAGAAGAAAAAATTCCTATCTTCTGTTCCAGCAAGTTTTGTAAGATGAAAGGAGAATACAAAGTGGTTTGTTTGAGCTGCGGAAAATTGTATCTCACTGGATTTATCGACTTGTCCGATTGCGACCATAGAACATTTTGGTGTTATGATTGCCGTCGTCCACCTATGAAAAATTATATTTCTTATCTAGATATCTCTGCAATAGCATTCAAGATTGATGAATTATTTAACAGGAATCTTAACATGGAGGAAGAAATTTCAGGAAATAGTGTAGATACGATACCTAATGACCATGACTCGACACCTGATGACCATGAATCAAGACCTGATGGCCAGGATTCAAGATCTCTCGGCCCTGATGATGTAATGAATTATGACCCTTTTATTAATGACCCTGATCTAGTAAATTACGACCCTGTTTTGGCGGCTAATAGCTACAATCCGAGTCTCGGCCCACGTCCAACAACTGAAGAAGAAATAAGAGCTTGGAGGGAACGTGTAAGAGAAGCAGAGCTAGAGATTCAAAGACAAGAAATGAGGATGCAAAAGGCTAGGATCATCGATAGAGATTTTTTGGGGGCCTTTCAAGAGATCGTTGATCAGGACATGCGAGGACTCTACTATTCGACACCCTGCGATGCCGAGATTTGTTCATACCGGGGACGATACCGTGTGAGCTGTACGAAATGCTTACGTGTCTTCCACACAGCATGCGTCTTCTTGCCAGACCACGATTACGAAACAACAGTATGCTTCTACTGCCCTCTGTCGGATTCTGAAAGTGACATAGATGATGACGATAACTCAGAAGAATTTGTTACAGATTAACATTTATAAATTTAATTCATATTAAATAAAAATTATCAGTAATTTTGTTTCTTATATTTAAAGAATTTATGTAACTAAAAACATATTTTCTTATTATCTTATTATATTATAAATTATTTCTTTAATAAATAAATTCTACTTGAACTGTTGTATTCTCTCCTCCTCCCCTTTGTTAATATCATATAATGCATTAAAATATATTTCGAAGAGCACAACTCCTAGTCTTCTCTTATATAGTTGCATTTCTTAGTGTTGGAATAAAAATAATATATTTGACTAAGCAATTCATTTTTACCAAATCATACTATTATCCGAGATTGTTCCGAAATTATAACCTCCATTATGGAATCAGAATTTTCATGTAAGACGTATTGGTGTAATATAATATTCAAACGGCTAGATTGTTTTTTTTTTTTGTTTTGTCGAAGGGTCAGGTATCCACCTTATAGTAGGTAACCTTCACAACGGTTACATAACCTTTACCATATTTAACTTTAATGATATCAGGATAGATAATGTCACACTTGAATAATTCTAAATATCTTAATTCATTTGCTGAAAGTAAACGATGGGCTTTGAACTGTTAATCTCTACAAAGTATACAAAGAGTAGAGCTTCTTAATCCAATAACAACAGTTGGACTTTGAACTGTTAATCCCTAAAACATAAATAAATTCTAGAGCTCCTTAATCCTATAACAACTTTTGGACTTTGTGCTGCTAATACCAAAATATAAAGAATGAAATAGGACTTGTCAGTCCTTCCGCTAAAAAGTAAACAAATTTAGATTTCCGCAATAATGCGTTATCCCATAATCCTTCCTTCGAAAGTAAGCAATGGACTTTGAACTGCTAATCCTTAACAAGTTTAACTTTTATACACAAACAAAGATATAGGGTATAGTTAATAAAAGAAAATACAACTTTATAAAATAAAAAAATTTATTTCATCATAATATTAGATACAAGAAATAGAATTTTTAAATAAATGAAACATCATCTTTATAACCAATTCTTCCATTATACACTAAAGAAATTATTTCATCGCTATTGTTAAAAGCCTCGATGTCTTCAACCGACATCTTAAAACGTTTAGGAAGATACACTCTGATAGAATTATCATGATCCTTTAACGTAGCGACCAACGCTAATCCCATTTTCGTTTCAACATGTTCCAGTTCTCCGATGATGTATGGCCGTCCGATTTGAATATAATTCAATTTATGCACATAGCGAGCGCCATCGTTTAATCGGTTGAAGAGAGCTTTAAAATCTCTGATAGAACTAAAAATAAAACAGATTCACATAAGAAGAGAGCAGGTTTAGAAAAAAATAAGAAATGGCCAAAGCAATAAATATACTTACGAATTCATGATGATTGAAAATGAAGGATCTGCTACGATCGGATGCTAGAACAAAAATGAATCCTTAGGTAGTCGCTCGCTGCGGAGTATTGGTGGAGAGTAAATCTACGCTAGTTGCGCATGCGTTACCCCCTCCATCAACCATACTTTTCCCTGCCACCACTCCAACAATTTCAATTTATCATTTTCGACCTTGTCAATTCCCCCACCACTAATTTTTTTTTTTCGCTGAAATATAAACAAAACTACTTTTTAATCTTATACCAGTTCTCAATGTTTATATTTTATGCAATTTTCCCAATTTTTAACTTTATCTACCTTTTTTTTTCTTTAAATTTTCCATAATCTCCCCGATGTTTATAAATTTCTGTCCGCTAGAGCGCAGCACCTTACTCCACTTGAAGATTTCCCTGCCTACTTTACATAAACTTCTCAATACTTAACGCTTATCCATACTCACTTCATAATTCAAATTGTTTTGTTTTCTTTCATAAAATGATAACTTTTTATTAGATATTTCATTATCGTCTCCGGGTCAACATGTCTTGTTTTGTATAAGGGACTCCCAATTTTTAACTTTATCTACCTTTTTTTTTTCTTTAAATTTTCCATAATCTCCCCGATGTTTATAAATTTCTGTCCGCTAGAGCGCAGCACCTTACTCCACTTGAAGATTTCCCTGCCTACTTTACATAAACTTCTCAATACTTAACGCTTATCCATACTCACTTCATAATTCAAATTGTTTTGTTTTCTTTCATAAAATGATAACTTTTTATTAGATATTTCATTATCGTCTCCGGGTCAACATGTCTTGTTTTGTATAAGGGACTGTCAATATTGGAATGTTTGCCATCATCGGATGATAGATAATATTAACAGTAACTAATATAAGCAAAATGTCAATATTAGAATGTTTTGTCATCATCAGATGATAGATAATATTAAAAGTAACTAATATGAGCAAAATCGTGGCAGTTGGAGCACAATTCTGACCACACTTTTGCTATATTGGTCCCCATTTGTATGATATTATGTTGTTTTTTTTTTTTTTTGTTTTTTTTTTGTTTTTTGCGAAACGTTGACTGATCAAATATTTTCAGCTGTTTAAGAGATTCAAATCTTTATTGATTCTTGATTCTTCCAGAAATATACTGATAATTTAGAAATATTCATATTAACCCTTCTCCATACTCGCTTCATAATTCAAATTGTTTGATTTCTTTCACCAGAGGCTACAAGGGGTCACGTGACTAAAATATGCGGACGGAGCATAGACCAGGATGTTCCGCGATAGTTAAGGTTAAGTCGAGGTGAGACCACGTGGTGGATAAGATAGGGTCGAGGTGAGACCACGTGGTGGATAAGATAGGGTCGAGGTGAGACCACGTGGTGGATAAGATAGGCTCGAGGTGAGACCACGTGGTGGTTAAGGTAGTTTCGAGGTGAGACCACGTGGCAGTTAAGATAGGGTCGAGGTGAAAATTCAAATCCGGATTTGAATTTTCACCTCGACCCTATCTTAACTGCCACGTGGTCTCACCTCGAAACTACCTTAACCACCACGTGGTCTCACCTCGAGCCTATCTTATCCACCACGTGGTCTCACCTCGACCCTATCTTATCCACCACGTGGTCTCACCTCGACCCTATCTTATCCACCACGTGGTCTCACCTCGACTTAACCTTAACTATCGCGGAACATCCTGGTCTATGCTCCGTCCGCATATTTTAGTCACGTGACCCCTTGTAGCCTCTGGTGAAAGAAATCAAACAATTTGAATTATGAAGCGAGTATGGAGAAGGGTTAATATGAATATTTCTAAATTATCAGTATATTTCTGGAAGAATCAAGAATCAATAAAGATTTGAATCTCTTAAACAGCTGAAAATATTTGATCAGTCAACGTTTCGCAAAAAACAAAAAAAAAACAAAAAAAAAAAAAAACAACATAATATCATACAAATGGGGACCAATATAGCAAAAGTGTGGTCAGAATTGTGCTCCAACTGCCACGATTTTGCTCATATTAGTTACTTTTAATATTATCTATCATCTGATGATGACAAAACATTCTAATATTGACATTTTGCTTATATTAGTTACTGTTAATATTATCTATCATCCGATGATGGCAAACATTCCAATATTGACAGTCCCTTATACAAAACAAGACATGTTGACCCGGAGACGATAATGAAATATCTAATAAAAAGTTATCATTTTATGAAAGAAAACAAAACAATTTGAATTATGAAGTGAGTATGGATAAGCGTTAAGTATTGAGAAGTTTATGTAAAGTAGGCAGGGAAATCTTCAAGTGGAGTAAGGTGCTGCGCTCTAGCGGACAGAAATTTATAAACATCGGGGAGATTATGGAAAATTTAAAGAAAAAAAAAAGGTAGATAAAGTTAAAAATTGGGAGTCCCTTATACAAAACAAGACATGTTGACCCGGAGACGATAATGAAATATCTAATAAAAAGTTATCATTTTATGAAAGAAAACAAAACAATTTGAATTATGAAGTGAGTATGGATAAGCGTTAAGTATTGAGAAGTTTATGTAAAGTAGGCAGGGAAATCTTCAAGTGGAGTAAGGTGCTGCGCTCTAGCGGACAGAAATTTATAAACATCGGGGAGATTATGGAAAATTTAAAGAAAAAAAAAGGTAGATAAAGTTAAAAATTGGGAAAATTGCATAAAATATAAACATTGAGAACTGGTATAAGATTAAAAAGTAGTTTTGTTTATATTTCAGCGAAAAAAAAAAATTAGTGGTGGGGGAATTGACAAGGTCGAAAATGATAAATTGAAATTGTTGGAGTGGTGGCAGGGAAAAGTATGGTTGATGGAGGGGGTAACGCATGCGCAACTAGCGTAGATTTACTCTCCACCAATACTCCGCAGCGAGCGACTACCTAAGGATTCATTTTTGTTCTAGCATCCGATCGTAGCAGATCCTTCATTTTCAATCATCATGAATTCGTAAGTATATTTATTGCTTTGGCCATTTCTTATTTTTTTCTAAACCTGCTCTCTTCTTATGTGAATCTGTTTTATTTTTAGTTCTATCAGAGATTTTAAAGCTCTCTTCAACCGATTAAACGATGGCGCTCGCTATGTGCATAAATTGAATTATATTCAAATCGGACGGCCATACATCATCGGAGAACTGGAACATGTTGAAACGAAAATGGGATTAGCGTTGGTCGCTACGTTAAAGGATCATGATAATTCTATCAGAGTGTATCTTCCTAAACGTTTTAAGATGTCGGTTGAAGACATCGAGGCTTTTAACAATAGCGATGAAATAATTTCTTTAGTGTATAATGGAAGAATTGGTTATAAAGATGATGTTTCATTTATTTAAAAATTCTATTTCTTGTATCTAATATTATGATGAAATAAATTTTTTTATTTTATAAAGTTGTATTTTCTTTTATTAACTATACCCTATATCTTTGTTTGTGTATAAAAGTTAAACTTGTTAAGGATTAGCAGTTCAAAGTCCATTGCTTACTTTCGAAGGAAGGATTATGGGATAACGCATTATTGCGAAATCTAAATTTGTTTACTTTTTAGCGGAAGGACTGACAAGTCCTATTTCATTCTTTATATTTTGGTATTAGCAGCACAAAGTCCAAAAGTTGTTATAGGATTAAGGAGCTCTAGAATTTATTTATGTTTTAGGGATTAACAGTTCAAAGTCCAACTGTTGTTATTGGATTAAGAAGCTCTACTCTTTGTATACTTTGTAGAGATTAACAGTTCAAAGCCCATCGTTTACTTTCAGCAAATGAATTAAGATATTTAGAATTATTCAAGTGTGACATTATCTATCCTGATATCATTAAAGTTAAATATGGTAAAGGTTATGTAACCGTTGTGAAGGTTACCTACTATAAGGTGGATACCTGACCCTTCGACAAAACAAAAAAAAAAACAATCTAGCCGTTTGAATATTATATTACACCAATACGTCTTACATGAAAATTCTGATTCCATAATGGAGGTTATAATTTCGGAACAATCTCGGATAATAGTATGATTTGGTAAAAATGAATTGCTTAGTCAAATATATTATTTTTATTCCAACACTAAGAAATGCAACTATATAAGAGAAGACTAGGAGTTGTGCTCTTCGAAATATATTTTAATGCATTATATGATATTAACAAAGGGGAGGAGGAGAGAATACAACAGTTCAAGTAGAATTTATTTATTAAAGAAATAATTTATAATATAATAAGATAATAAGAAAATATGTTTTTAGTTACATAAATTCTTTAAATATAAGAAACAAAATTACTGATAATTTTTATTTAATATGAATTAAATTTATAAATGTTAATCTGTAACAAATTCTTCTGAGTTATCGTCATCATCTATGTCACTTTCAGAATCCGACAGAGGGCAGTAGAAGCATACTGTTGTTTCGTAATCGTGGTCTGGCAAGAAGACGCATGCTGTGTGGAAGACACGTAAGCATTTCGTACAGCTCACACGGTATCGTCCCCGGTATGAACAAATCTCGGCATCGCAGGGTGTCGAATAGTAGAGTCCTCGCATGTCCTGATCAACGATCTCTTGAAAGGCCCCCAAAAAATCTCTATCGATGATCCTAGCCTTTTGCATCCTCATTTCTTGTCTTTGAATCTCTAGCTCTGCTTCTCTTACACGTTCCCTCCAAGCTCTTATTTCTTCTTCAGTTGTTGGACGTGGGCCGAGACTCGGATTGTAGCTATTAGCCGCCAAAACAGGGTCGTAATTTACTAGATCAGGGTCATTAATAAAAGGGTCATAATTCATTACATCATCAGGGCCGAGAGATCTTGAATCCTGGCCATCAGGTCTTGATTCATGGTCATCAGGTGTCGAGTCATGGTCATTAGGTATCGTATCTACACTATTTCCTGAAATTTCTTCCTCCATGTTAAGATTCCTGTTAAATAATTCATCAATCTTGAATGCTATTGCAGAGATATCTAGATAAGAAATATAATTTTTCATAGGTGGACGACGGCAATCATAACACCAAAATGTTCTATGGTCGCAATCGGACAAGTCGATAAATCCAGTGAGATACAATTTTCCGCAGCTCAAACAAACCACTTTGTATTCTCCTTTCATCTTACAAAACTTGCTGGAACAGAAGATAGGAATTTTTTCTTCTGAAGATTCTTCTCTTGATTCTTCCTTCAATTGTTCAACGGACGTGTCAGTCAGTATCTTCTTTCACTTCGTTGTCGTTAATTATATCTCATAGCCTGGGTTGCACTCGAAAAATTAGAATATTATCACAATTTTAGCAGCAAAACTTTGTTCTATCTCTGGGGTTCGAGTCGAAATGGCAGAGGCCACGAGTGGCACTGGTTCCTGGACGAGAATACTCGAATCTGATTGGCTGTCATGTTGCCCCACCAGCGATCATAGTGCCCCCTACCTGAAAAGTTGTTTTGTTTATGTTTCAGCGAGAGAAAGTAAAAGATAGAGTATTAAGAGCTCAAAGTCCAAAAGCTGTTATAGGAATATGGGGCCCTACTATTTATCTGTGTTTTAAGGATTACCAGTTCAAAGTCCAAAATCTATTCAAAATATTAGGAAGCCCTACCATTTATTTATGTTTTAGAGATAAACAGTTCAAGGTCCATATTTGTATTTCACCTGGACATAATCCAACTTGTCTATACAAGATGCAACCTGTTTACATGTTTATGAAGCGAGCATGAGTCGACCTGCTCTGACCCAAGTCAGGCGATACTCAGGCAAGTCGAACAGAGTACCTGTAGTATTAGTACTAATTATGAACATGTGTTGATTAAGTATTAATTAATATTCATTAATAAAAATTTATTTCGAAGTTATTAATACCGACTCGTGTACTTTGAAAATATTTCAAAGCTGTGAAAAGGTTTAACCTCTTTGGCCAGCGTGATAGTCGTTTCGATTTGTTAATATATTTTAGAGATTAAAAGTTCGATAGGAACTTAATGGATTAAAAGTTAATCCTTTTAAGACCATTATTTAACTATCGGAGAATAAAAATACGTAGAACATTGACGAGTTAATCCTTTTAAGACCATTAATTATACTATCAGCTATTAAAAATACGTAGTACATTGAAAAGTTGTTTTGTTTATGTTTCAGCGAGATAAGTAAAGATAGAGTATTACCAGCTCAAAGTCCAAAAGCTATTCAAATATTAGGAAGCCCTACCATTTATTTATGTTTTAGAGATAAACAATTCAAAGTCCAAAAGCAGTTATAGGATTAAGGAACTATGCTATTTATTTATATGTTAGAGATAAACAGTTCAAGGTCCATATTGGTATTTCACCTGGACATAATCCAACTTGTCTATACAAGATGCAACCTGTTTACATGTTGATGCAGTTACATATTGTAAAGGCTATGTAAACATTGAGAAGGTTGCACAAACACGAAAACAATGTAAAGGTTATGTAACCTTTGAGAAGGTTACAGAGTATAAAGTGGGTACCGGACCCTTCATTGTATAGGTTATGATTATATAACCATAGAGGAGGTTACAGAGTATAAAGTGGGTACCGGACCCTTCATCGTATAGGTTATGATTATATAACCGTTGGGGAGGTTACATACTATAAAGTGGGCACCGGACCCTTCGCTGTATAGGTTATGATTATATAACCATAGGGGAGGTTACGTACTATAAAGTGGGTATCTGACCCTTCAACAAAACCTCAAGTCTCTCAAACTGTAGAAAAACAAAATGGCGGTCGGGCACACTCATGCTCTATAAGGTGGGTACCTAACCCTTCAACAAAACCTCAAGTCTCTCAAACAGTAGAAAAACAAAATGGCGGTGTAATAAAAACAAAATGGCGGCCGGGTACACTCATGCTCTATAAGGTGGGTACCTAACCATTCAACAAAACCTCAAGTCTCTCAAACAGTAGAAAAACAAAATGGCGGTGTAATAAAAACAAAATGGCGGCCGGGTACACTCATGCTCTATAAGATGGGTACTTGACCCTTCAACAACACCTCAAGTCCCTCAAACTGTAGAAAAACAAAATGGCGGCGTAAGAAAAACAAAATGGAGGTCGGGCACACTCATGCTCTATAAGGTGGGTACCTAACACTTCAACAAAACCTCAAGTCTCTCAAACTGTAGAAAAACAAAATGGCGGTGTAATAAAAACAAAATGGCGGCCGGGTACACTCATGCTCTATAAGATGGGTACCTGACCCTTCAATGGGTGGAGGGGGTAAATATTGTGGGCGGGGCATAGGCCAGGAGGTTCCATGGGTCACGTGACTGGATCACGTGACTAAAACATGTGGGCGGAGCATAGACCAGGATGCGCTGCGGGTCACGTGACTGGATCACGTGACTAAAAAGAGGCGGAGCATAAGGGTCACGTGACCAAAAAGGGGCGGGGCATAAGGGTCACGTGACCAAAAAGGGGCGTGGCCTCAAGTCTCTCAAACAGTAGAAAAACAAAATGGCGATGTATAAAAAACAAAATGGCGGTCGGGTACACTCATGCTCTATAACATGGGTACCTGACCCTTCAATAAAACCTCAAGTCTCTCAAACAGTAGAAAAACAAAATGGCGATGTATAAAAAACAAAATGGCGGTCGGGTACACTCATGCTCTATAAGGTTGGTGCCTAACCCTTCAACAAAACCTCAAGTCCCTCAAACAGTAGAAAAACAAAATGGCGGTCGGGTACACTCATGCTCTATAAGATGGGTACCTGACCCTTCAATAAAACCTCAAGTCTCTCAAACAGTAGAAAAACAAAATGGCGGCATAAGAAAAACAAAATGGCGGTCGGGTACACTCATGCTCTTTAACATGGGTACCTGACCCTTCAACAAAACCTCAAGTCTCTCAAACAGTAGAAAAACAAAATGGTGGTGTAAGAAAAACAAAATGGCGGTCGGGTACACTCATGCTCTATAAGGTGGGTACCTGACCCTTCAATGGGTGGAGGGGGTAAATCTTGTGGGCGGAGCATAGGTCAGGATGTTCCATGGGTCACGTGACTGGATCACGTGACTAAAACATGTGGGCGGAGCGTAGACCAGGATGCGCTGCGAGTCACGTGACTGGATCACGTGACTAAAAAGGGGCGAGCATAAGGGTCACGTGACCAAGAAGGGGCGTGGCCTAATAGTTAAGGTTAGATCGGGGTGAGACCACGTGGTGGTTAAGGTAGGGTCGAGGCAAGACCACGTGGCAGTTAAGGTTAGGTCGAGGCAAAAATTCAAATTCAAATTTCCCGCCATAGGTCACGTGATCAAATGCTGCCTTCTGATTGGCTGCTCCTATCGGTGCGCCAGCTCCCCCATTTTCCCTCTACTATATATATATATATATATATATCAGGTTTCTCAGCGAACATGGATCACCCTCCTAGATTCCAGAGGAGTTGGAATAACGGGATGAAACTCGGTGTGTCTTTGTTATGAATTATGAATTATCTTTTTTTTTTTTTTTATATTACCACCCCCGTAGTCTTCTGACCGGAATTGAAATTTCAAGACGAATTCTTATCGAGCAATTTTTTTTTTTTTTTAATCCGATGCGCCAGGACGATATTCACAAAAAACACGATTTTATACAAAGCTCCAAATTTCTCTGAAGGAACAATTTTTTTTTATCTATTGAAGTAAATATTGTAGAGAATTAAAGCCATTTAGAAATGATATATTTTTATTCCATAACGCTAAATATTAGAGTGGAAATAATAAATAAGAGAAAAGAAGATAATACCAAACCTCAAAAAAAGAGTGTTTTGGACAAGCTTCCAGTTATTTGTTTTATCAATAAATTTTTATTATCCAATAATTACAAATACAAATAATAATATTAATCATCCAATAAATATTTAAACAACAATATCGTTGTTTTTTTTTTTAATTTATAATACAACAAGGTATTTACTTTATTGAATGTAGAAAAAAAATGATAGTGATACCATTAATGTGTAATTTGAGAAAATTAGTTGTCAAGAAGAAGAATTGTCAATTTCTGTGGTTTGTAACTTTTCAAAACACATTTTTTTTTTTAAATAAATCCCAAGAATAAAATGTATTAATAAAACAAATAACCGAAAGCTTGTCCAAAGCAATCTTTTTTGACGTTTGGCACATTCGGTACTTCTCTTATTTATAATTGCCACTCGAAACAAAAAATTCCATACGTCATTTGAAATTCCAGAGTTAAGTGTGCTGTAGAAGAACTGAAGAAGGTTACGGGTGCGGTAATGTCATAAAATGATACTTCATAATACATAACATAAAACCACCGAGTAACATTCCGCTATTCCAAATACTCTGGAATCTAAGGAGGTGATCTATGCTCACTGATACATCCTGTATACGTATATATACATATTGATACACGTATATATATAAATATACATACATTCTTATACTGAATGAATTGTGTGGCAAATGTTTAAATTAATCATAGTTTAATTATTATTATCTAATGATTGAATCTATCTCAGTAATCTCAATACATACATATATTAGAATGAGTTGTGTAACCTGGAAAACGATTTCCTCAAATGAAGAGAGAATGACTGTTTTTTTTTTGTAGTAAAATAACGCAGTGGCCAGACGTAGGAGCAGTAGGTAACAGTACTTGTTCCACAAAGAGTTGATCATAATTCATTTTACATAAAACAGCGTATATTTTTATTTTTATTATTTTTTTTATTTGTTATTTATTTATGTTGCTAAGCATTTAAAAAAATTCAGATACTTATGAAAATTTGCATGATCATATGGTCTGTGTTTAACACTCCAAAGGTCGCGTCCGATCTGAATGATCCATCGTGCGGTCTTTAATAAAAATATAAACCTGATAACTAAAAATTTCAGAGATAATTTTAATAAAAATTCTAATTCCAAAATTAAAAATTTCCAAGTTTGGAATTAAAAATGTACTTTGAAATTCGTTTAAAAAATGTGCCTCGAAGATAGTGCATTATATTTTTTTCCTTCAATGGTAGCGCTCTGGAAGGATCGTACATTTATTTTTACTTCTGCTTTATTTTATTACTTTTTAATTCTACTATAGGCAAGCTACCTGTATAGTAATATTTTAGTGACTTTTGATATGGACATTAATTAATGAAAAAATTTAAATGAAAGATAAACGTTACAAAACACAAAATAAGAAAGTATGAAGAAAAAAATATAATGATTCAACACAATGAAATAATTTTTACAATGAAATCAAATAATTCAATTTGATATTATAAAAAATATAATAATATACTAAACAATAATGTATAATGTAAATGAAATAAGAGTAGATTGCATTAAGTAATAAATATCAGTGCCCATATGAATTGATAACCCTCAACTGATCATTCCTCATGATACAGTTTTTAATTTTTATTAAAGAAAAGTCTTTTGCAGTTGAGTAGTTTCAGTTTCCAAAGATTTGCTGTGTATATATATATATATATATATATATATATATATATATATATATATATATATATATATATGTATATACATACTTCCAATATAACATTTCATCGATCATTGTATAAACTAGCTCACAGCAAGGAGTACCAGTTCGACCTACATGGTCTGGTATTAGTGCACACCTGCCTAAAGCCGCTATAGAAGACAACTTCCAGCATAAACTGTCCAGAGCAAGAGCTGGAGAGGGTATATTCGCGATCCAGCGGCCCATGTCACTGAGATAGGCCTTATTAATTTAACTTAGTGTTCCCAACTCGTTATAGTGCCCACTCCGACCTCTCTGGTCCGCTTATAGATGTATACAGCAAGTAGAAACTTAACGCATGAATTTGAATTGATGTTGCATTCATAAAACAAACTATATCCTTCTTATTTATATACCTTTTGTTATATATATTTTCTAAATTAATATTTAGATTCACAGGCATAATTTCACATTCAAAATCGGCATGGTAAGGCATGCTGGGAGAAGACACCCAGTGGTACATACTCTCTATCCTTGAAGTACCAAGTCTAAGACAAAAATGCATCTATAGTAAATTTTTTTAAAAGTTATTTTATATGTTCAGTTTCTCATAAAAATGCCGGTCATATAAGCAAATTCTGGGATAACCATCGTCAAATAAACGAGGTACTACATTTGTAACAAGTCTCAGTAATTTTTGATAAGTAATTTTTTTTGGAAGGGCTAAGTAAATCTTTTTGGCTAATCCGTAAATTTTACAAGCATCTAAAGTCAATCTTAGATTTATAATGCTACATGTAGAAGATATTGTCCCATAATGATAGTTTATTTTCTATAACATTTTATGTAATATTGAATTATTGTATAACATCCAATACAATAAGCCATGCCATTCTAAAACATTACAGTTCCGGTTCACAAAATTTCGTTGGTGTTAAGGTAAAGTTAATATAATAACCGTTTTGATGTTATATTTTTACTCTATACCTTTTTTTTTTTTTTTTGGAGGTGACGATGCAGTATTAACGAAGCTTGGGTAGGCGATTAGTTTAAAGCGTAAATGATGTATAGTTGGCAAACGCAGATGTTATAGTATTGCAATATGTTGGTAACTACAGAAAAAATATCATACATCGTCGGCGTTTAATAATAAGTCACTAATCATAAGTCCGAAATCGAAAATTATTCACATTTCACAAGTTCATTTCTTCCCCTAGCAAATCATATGGATTTTTTTTTTTACAGTAATTTGGAGGTGCTCAATTTGGAAAGAATGAAGTTGCGAAGTTGCTAGATATAATTAAGTTCCTTCCTCTCTGCATTTTCCTTTTCTTTTGTATTAGTTATATTACTTTTCATTTTATTATTTTATTCCTTTTTTTTGATCATTTGTACATTTTTGGTTGTTTGTTATGCGTATTTTCGGTTTTTCGATGATCAGCTGTTTGTAATATAACTTTTCCTAGCTGTCGTCATGTTACCTCCCTTTTCTTTTAGTTTGTGTGTGTGTGTGTGTGTGTGTGTGTGTGGTGTGTGTGTGTGTGTGTGTGTGTGTGGGTGTGTGTGTGTGTGTGTGTGTGTGTGTGTGTGGGTGTGTGTGTGTGTGTGTGTGTGTGTGTGTGTGTGTGTGTGTGTGTGTGTGTGTGTGTGTGTGTGTGTGTGTGTGTGTGTGTGTGTGTGGATGTCCTGTGGTGGGGTGCTGTCTCCAGTTGGACTGTGGATGTGAGGTGTGCTCCATTTTGTTTTTTAACTATATATTTTTATTGTTATTTCTTTCTATCTCCTGCAGTGATTATGCCTGAATTGGCGAAATATCGACATGTTATTTATTTTCTGTTATTTTTGAGACACCTGGCTTCTTGTTTGGAATTTTCCATTTATGTCTCATTTTAAGCTTTTGCTCTTTCATATTAATGCATATATGTGGAATAGCCTGGATACGACCATTGTTCTTTTTATAAGGGTCTTCCTCTTCTGTGAATTTTAATTTTCCATTTCCTTTTATGTTTTAGATTTCTTCTTATTTAATTATTTGATTTATTTTTATGATCTTTTGTACGATTATGGCTTTTAAGTGAATATTTCTTTTTTTTCTTTTTTTTTATGATCAGCTGTTTCTAATTGAACTTTTTCCAGCTAATGACTTGTAACATCCCTTTTACCTCAGTATGTGTCTGGGTGTCTTGGTGTGGAGTGCTGTCTTTGTTTAGTGTCTGTTTTGTTATTTTTGAGACTCTCGGCTTGATGCTTAGTTCTTTCCATCCTAATGAAATATTGTATAATTTTATTTCTAAAATATTATTAGAAGGAGACTATAATAATGATGTTGGTATTATAATCGTCAAAGATTATTTTTATTAAACACGAACTTAGGTGATCCTTAGCATAGTATTCTATGTTGTGAGAAATATTTTAAGGTAGCTCGACGCCAGATATTAAACTGTATTAGTTAAAAATATTTAGATAAACGTTTAGAATAAACTAGAAGCAATACATTTATAAGCGGTCAAGACTTTAATCAATTAAAATTTTTTGATCCCACTTTTATTCGAACATTAAGTTTTTCAAATTAATTATATTTAAAAATGATATTTTTTTAAACATTTATATTTACGTGTTTATAATAAATTAACACATTTTTGTTAAACGCCAACAAAAACATTTTTCACTTAATCATACTCTTCAAAAAATAAAAATACTGATTTCATGTTTACGATATTATGTTTACGATTAGAAGCGACCCCCACACCACCTTCAAGAGCTTCCATCTTACTGCAGCCATCCGTCATTCCGAACATTTCCATCCCCGACTTCATGACTAAGACCTAGTAGCGAGGGACGAGTTATGGCCCGACTTGGACGCAGATTTACTGAAGTCCATCACTGAACAGTACCGCCATTTTAGATAGATCCTTGGCATTTAGTCGATTTAGAGCATTTAGTCATCAGATATGTCTTGTATATCAAGACATAATAAAAAAAATGGAATACTTCTCCAAAATTTATTTGTTTGATCAAATAATATATACATAAATGTTTATGAACCAAAAACTACATCTCATATTTTATGTTATATTTTAGCATTATATAAAATTTAACAAGAATATAAGCTATCGGTTTTTAGAAGTCTCTATATCTTTAAGTTTCTCTAGAAATAAAAAAAAAAATCAAATTATTCGGACTAGAAGAATTCGGCGATTGTAAAAGAAATTCCTTATTTTTTAACACTAGGTTATGAGCATGTCATCAGCTTGGTGATTGGTTCCATTTTCTTTGCTACTGTTCTACCAAGGCTCTTTTTCATCGAAATCTCCAATCATGCAACCAACATATTATGGACAAAATTCAAAATCTTCATTTCAGGATAATAATGAAAAACCTTTCCGAATTGGGACACCTATATACCCGCTCCACTATCCTCTGTAATTCTCTCCCTTCTAGTATCCGTCATGCTTCTTCTTTATCCTCATTCAAATTTCACCTTTTCCAACATCTCCTCACTTCCCAAAAAGATGCTGTATAAGCAAAAAAAAATATTTAAGGTGAACAATGTGATCAAAAGTTTATGATGTTTAAGTGGACATTTATTTATAATTTTCATTTTTCTCACCTTTTCACTTTTTTTTTCTTTTCTTCTTTTTCATTTTTTTAAATACTTGTATATTTTTGTAAAGTGAATAACTCATTTTTTGTTTACTTACTTTTATTACTATTGATTTAAAAACTTATCTACTTTAATATTGTAGTTTTTTGGCCAGATTTGGTTTACTCTCTATTTGTTCAATTTCGTTTATTTGAAGGAGTCTAGTCCCACAATAAAGAATAAAGAAAATTTTCTATCTATCTATCTATAGTATTTTTAATAGTTGAAGAAATTTTTTTATTTTTCTAAAGGCTTAAGCAAACATATTTTTGAGGTTTATACCATGTCATTTTCAAATGAAATAAACAAAAATTGTGCATGTTATATATTCCTCCATATATTAAGCAATTGGTTAACCGGAGGCACATACTAGATAAAATTATGATCTAAAACAGCTATTTTTGCGCAATAATTCTTGGTGAGATGTGACTGAATGCCGTTGAATGTTTTTTGTGAGATATAAACTTCTTTTTTTGAAATAATACTCAAATTAGGTAGTTAAAAATGCTAACTAATGACTCACTAGACTAAAAATAATATCTATTATAATTTTTTTTTTTTAAAATTACATTTGAAAACGACCTTTACATGGTTTAATTAAATCGTGGATATTGTAACATATTTTTAATGTTTAATCTGTAGAACTTACGATCTTATGATAAAAAAAGATCTCATTCAAATTCTAAAAATATTGAACATATTTTATACCCTCTTGTTAGTTTTTTTTTTATTTTTCAATATTTGTAAAACACAAATAATATCTGCCAAGCTGCGAACGTCCAATATCGCTGACGCCGAACATCATCAATCACAGATGACAGACAAAACTGTAGCTAATATTTAGAATCTGATAGGAAAAAATTATTTATTCTTGGCATTTGTCTTGTAAAGTTTACAAATTGACTATTGTTCTAAAATTAAAAAAGCTTATATATATATATATATATATATATATATATATATATATATATATATATTTTTTTTTTTTTTTTAAATGGTAATGTTATGTTAATAATAGTTTGGGATATCCTGTATGACTTCATTAGTTTTTCATTATGATATGTATTATTATCTGTGTAATTTAGAATGTGAAGAGTTGTCTATAAGTGTAGGAAATACAAAACACAAAGGATATATGTAAATGAGATTTATGAATGACTTAATTTTAGTTAAAAATAATTTTAAATGAAGTTATAAGGATGGAATATAGTGATTGACCGTAGATGAAAATACGGTTATGTAACATAGGTAGTGTTTTAATGTGAGCCGACGATGCGAAGCACTAGACCTTCCTTCATGGTTGATAAAATAAAGATATGAAAAGAGTAGAATAAATATTTATATAAAATGGATACAAGAAAAAAAGAAAACATGGATATAAAGTGTTATAGGCTATTTATATGTAATGTTATATGTAATAAAATGAGGTAAGGAAACATAAGAGGGGTTAAAAATGTAAAAAAAAATCAGACATGAAGTTGGCACAAAAAAAAGAAAGAAAAATAGAGACACAAAATAAAAATGAATAAGAGGCATAGTTAATGAGAGATAATGACCGAGGAAAAAAAAAAAAAAAGGAGAAATTAAAATGAAAGAAAATACTTGATTCGTCGTCAATAGACAGCCGAACAATTAATTTATAAAAGGTTTTTCATGGAAAGCCACCTAGCGGTGACTAAGAAAATATTAAAGTACAATTGCTGCTGGAGGGGTTGAAGAGTTGCCATGAAAACTCTGTAAAATATGCCTTAAGTCAGCACCGAATAATTAATAATCGGAATAATCACAATCTAATTTGTCATGCTAACTGATTATAATGATTACTGATTATCATAAAATTGAGAATTATGAGCCATATATCTATATATATATATATATATATATATATATATATATACATATATATATATATATATATATATATATATATATATATATATATATATACATACATATATATATATATATATATATATATATACATATATATATATATATATATATATATATATATATATATATATATATATATATATATATATATATATATATATAGATACAGTGCGCTGTCTATGGAAATATGATGCAACTTAAAAAAAAGTTTCTTCCTTCGTCCACCACTCTTTGTTACAGTTGTTTCTAGCTCTCTTATCCTGTTTCTCTATTTTATTTTATTTAAACTGAAGTAACTTATAAATTAAATTAAATTAATAAAAAACAAAATACCTTATAACGTTTTTAATTGAAAAAGTAATGAAAAATAATTAAGTAAACAAACTCGACACTTTGAAACCTCATGCAGACACCTCTGATTTAACAAAACAATATGGCGTCCTTTCAACAATAATATGCAATGTATTATTGGAGAAACTCGGCGAAAGGCAAACATAGTACAATTAAGTATGTTAAAACAGAGATTGTGAATACTCATAATGAAAAAATGAAAAGTAATGATTACGTTATTAATGATTACCCCAAGCTGATGGAAGAAATTCGGCGGTCAGAAATTGTAGTGATGAACTCATTATAATCACTATAATTATTAACTTATTACTTATGAGGTTACTAAGTTATAAAGAAGGAGTAATTTTTAGCACTTGGTTATAATGATTATCATATATAGAACTGAAAATACAGGAGATAGAAACAGATTGAAAAATCGATAAAAAAAAATTAAGAGTTGTCTAAGGTGTTGTGTCATAAGTATCTGCTGTCTTATTTCTAACAGCACATTTAAGTAACCATCTCCTTGATGAAGTTACTGTTTTATATACACGTAGCTTCAGTATATATATATATATATATATATATATATATATATATATATATATATATATATTTTTTTTTATATTATATTATATATTACATATGGATAAGGCTATTTTTTACTGCTTCCAAATCCTTCATACGTACTTATCAAAAACTACTAAATCCAATTCTCGTAAAAATGGACGTGATTGTAATTTAAATAAAGAAGAATTAAAGGTCGAATGAAGAATAATAAATAAAATTTCTGGAGGCCAAAGAAAACTGTACTGGTGCAAGTCATTGCTCCCGAAACCCATATTTCCGAGAGGTGAGGAAGGTTGTTAACAATCAACCAATTATTTAATTTTTAGAAAAATTTAAAGAAAAAATGTAGTACATGGTCTGAAAAAGTATGACTTTTCCTATAGGATATTTATCTAATAGTAATCTATGATTTTCATTACGTAAGTGCTTTATTTTATATTTTATATATATGTATATATATATATATATATATATATATATATATATATTTTTTTTTTTTTACTAAATAATAATAATAAATAAAATTTTAACTTTCACGAGAACCACTGGAATAGAAATTCCTCTCTCCCCATTGTAGGCAAACGAGAGAATGGTATCGTGTTGCGAAAATACATTCCTGAAACATCGAGGATAAAATAGAGCTGGGATGTAAGGGAAGTCCAGGACCACTTTGCGTTCTAAGGTTCCACGTCCGGTCTCATCACTTCACATCCTACCTTTTTCACCAAATGCAATATCGCTCCCCTCTGTCCCCTTTTAAACCTCCCTGCTTGCTTCCTCTCTGCTATTATAACTGCTCTTAATAGTGGTTTAGAAATTTATTTTGAAATATTCATCTCACTTATTGATAAAAAAAATATGATCTAAATGAACTACAGTGGGCTCTCGATAATCCGAGTTGGAAGCGATCGGACCTGCCTAGGATTATCAAAAACTCTTATAATAGGAATGTTCTTTAGGAAATGAAATAAATGTTTGAATAAAATCATATTAACATGTATTTCGGCAAGTATGTACATAATTTAAAAACATATATTGATACACTTCAAACATTATATTTAAAAATAATCCTCTATTGTCATCTGCTTTTGTTAACTCCATTTCGTCAGGGTTTCTCACTATCGTTACTCGCAACCCACAGTTGGAATTCTTCAACATTGTGGCTTTATTCACAGCAGGGTATGTCCGATATCAAGCCCAATAAATCTTCGATTATCTTCGTCGTTAGAATTACCATCAGGTTCTTCATTACCAGGTGTTGTCTCCACTTTTCTATCGCTCTTATTTAAAATTTTTGGCCATGATTTTTGTATAGTTTCTCTGGTAATTTCTATCCCAACCAATAGATTACACCCTAAAGATATCTTTACTTTATTACACTTGCAATAAAACATTTTTAAAATTTGTAAAGGATCTTTAAAGAATTAAAACAAAAATCGTAAAAAATACCTCGGATTACCGAGACTTCACTGTACTGAAAAAATAATAGTGTTATAAAATTCTATTTATTTATGTCTAAACATCATAATTTAAAGTGCTGTATATCTTTGGGAATAATTTGAAAAAAATACCAAAAACAATTGTTTAGATTATTATTAAAAAAAAAAAATGTTTACAAAAATGTATTTTTTTTATTTCGGGTTAAAGACCCTCTTTATTCCACATCAGTTATGCGTCCCTTTTCCATGCTCCTTACTATCTGATCGCTAGTTTCCATCGAAATTTCCTGTCAAAGCCCATGTAAAGCATTCCTTGGTTCTCGGAACGAGGGAGTTGCAGATTTCGAGCAGATAATCTTCTTTGAAGATCATCCCACATATATTTAATTCCAGTATGGCTACTCTGTCAGTGTTCTATCGAGAATGTGGAAGGTTGTACGGCCACCCATCTAAAGCCACCTCCACTAAAAGCTGTCAACGGAACAATGCAATTGAAGTCTTGAGCGTTGCACACGTTCAGAGTAAAAATTACGGCTGACCAATTTGTCTCATCCGAAAGCCTCCCTCAGATTCCACCCGAACAATCTTGGCGAACAATTACTTAAAGGAACTGCTGGGCACTTTAGAGGAACGTTATATCAACAAATATGTTATATCAACTTCCCAAATTATACTTTACCGTTTTTCAATAAATATGGTATGAATACTTTTTTTTTAATTTAAATAAAAAGTATGAATGTCAATAATTTTATGAGCAGCGTCCAAATTTTGGTTTTAAATAAAAATCTGTTTAAATTACAAATCTTTATTTGACGTTTCGACCGGTTTTTGGTCACCATCAAAAAATTACTATTTATCTTATCTTATCTTATTTATCTTTACTATTTATATTCTCGCACTCTACCTTCTTCTGATATAAGACCCCCTCAGCATCCCAACCCCTCATCACAGCATTTCTATTCTAATCCCACTCCGGCTTCACCATCTACCATCAACGCCTCGCAAACTCGCATTCTGCTCTCTTCTAATGTAAGCCCCCCTCACCCAGTTATTTCCACTCCCACGCTTTACAATTTATCCTTCTCATTTTTCAAATCCTCTTTTCCTACCTACAAATCCCGCATTAATTATCTGTGCACCCTTCACAAACGCCTAGCCCATAATTTAGAACATCGCATTTTCCTTCTCAAATGTCGCTCTAATTCCATTTTTCCAAACTTCATAAACAATTCCCTAAACCAAATTACCATATCTAAACCACTTAATAATACATTAGCATCGCATTCCTTCAAGTTTAAAAAATCCCTACTTAATTTAAAAATTCGTGAAGTGATACAACACATAGATTCCCTTAACCAAAAAATTTCCTCTCTTACCCATTTTTTACAAACCAAAATAGGTGATGAACATATGAAAAACCTTTCCACATGTATTTCCACCATTTTTAATATAGCCCGATCCCAAAAGAAACGACAACTTACCAGCAAATTCAATAACCTCTACCAACAATCCCTTTCTCATAAAATTTATCCTAAAGGAGACGATAAATGGATACTTAATATCTCATCCGAAAACATTCCCTCCAACGTCATTAACATTTTAAGTTTAGGCCCAAATTTTTCCCCCCCAAACTCCTCATTCAAAAAAATGATTCCAGAAATGCTTACTGATCTAGAATATATCCACAATGACCCCCTGTTCCACCGCTCTAATGATAGCAAGGAGTTGTCACGAGTTTCCATTACCAATATTCTTTCTAATTACCTCCTACACCCACCCTCAAATTCTTCCAATTTTTCTCCCCAATTTTTCAAAGACCTCTCTTTTACCCGATCCTTCCTAAAATCCCATGACAACATTATCATTACATAACCAGACAAAGGCAACAAAACAGTTATAATGGACCTTTCTGAATATTATGATAAAATGACTTTATTCCTATCAGACCGAACCACATATATCCCCATAACCCGTGACCCTACTCCTTCACTAAAAACCCAATTCAATCAGCATCTCAAAAACCTTTTAAATTTAAAACTAATCACTTACCCTACCTACAGAAACCTTATATCCTATAATTCCATAGCTCCACGTTTTTATGGACTCCCCAAAATTCACAAACCTGGCATCCCCCTCCGTCCCATCACTTCCAATATTAATTCTCCCTCGGTCAAACTCAGCAAATTCTTACTCCCCTCCTTACAAATCCTTAGCCACAACAACCCTTATGACGTCCAAAATTCCTTTCACCTACGCGAACAATTATTATCCTTTACGATTCCTGACCACTACATACTTACCTCCTTCGACGTCGAAAGTTTATTCACCAACATTCCCATAGATAAAGCCCTCCGTATAATTGAAGACAACTGGACATCCATTGAACCCCATACTCCCCTTAACCGTTCCTCATACCTAGAATCCCTACAGCTTTGTTGTAAATCCGGTTACCTTACTTTCCATGGACAGTTCTTTAATCAAATTTCAGGACTTGCCATGGGAAATCCTCTTGCTCCTGACATTGCTAACATTGTCCTTAATGACCTACTTAATTCCGTAACTCCCCTATTCCCAAATGACATTATCTTCATTAAAAAATATGTAGACGACCTTCTCCTCATCCTCAATCCTGATAAAATTCCTGATATCCTATTAGCCTTCAACTCTTACCATCCCCGCCTACATTTTACCGTTGAACGAGAATTACAAAGTTCCCTTCCTTTCCTTGATCTCCTCATTATAAGAAACCCTGACAACTCTATATACACAGACTGGTATACCAAACCGACTTACTCTGGCAGACTTCTAAACTACTATTCCCAACATCCTTACCACCAAAAAATAAACGTCGCCAAAAACCTCATACATCGATGTCTTTCCCTTTCCGACTCCCACCTTCATGATACCAACATTAATCGTATCAAACAAATCCTCTTAACCAATAACTTTCCCCTCAATACCATCAACAAACTCATCCACAACTACAAAAACCCTCCCCTTCCCATCACCTCTACCACTACTTCTTCACCACCCACTACCACTCCCTTCTATAGATCTCTTCCATACATCCCCGCCCTTTCTGAAAACATACAGAAATCCTTACGCTCCTCAATTCCCAATCTGCGAATTACTTTCAAATCCCATAACAAACTTTCCAAGCTCTACACACGTGTAAAAGATCCCATTCCTCTTAAACACCGTTCCCATGTCGTATACCGCATCCCCTGTTCCTCTCCCAACTGTAACTCTACCTATATCGGCGAAACTAAAAACCTCCTTAAAGATCGCATCACCCAACATAAATATTCCATCTCTTCCCGTAACCAGACTGCCTCTAAACTCTCAGAACACGCTTTATCCTTAAACCATACTTTTGATTTTGACAGTACTTCAATCCTCGCCACAGTCCCTAACCATGACAAACGACTCCTCTCAGAAAGCATCTTCATCCAATTAGAATCCCTTCCCGTCAATCAAAAAACTGATATACAAAATCTTTCTCTAACCTACTCCCAAGTATTCAATTTATTAAAAAAAAACATAACTTTTCATTACCCCCCTTAACTTTTTTTTTTTTTTTTTTTTTTCCTCCCCGTGACAACTCCTTATACAAAGTATTTATTTAAAAAATTTCCGTAGTAAATTAAACCCCTATTGTTATTATTTAACTTATACTTATTGTTTACTTAACTTTAATTTTATTATTATATTATTTTTTTAACTCGTCACCCGCAACGACTCCTTATACAAAGTATTTATTTATTTATTTTTTATAATTTTTATTTATTTTTATTTTTTATTTTATTTTTTCCTTAGTAAATTTAACCCGTAATACTATTTAACTTATACTTACATTTAACTTAACTTTAATTTTTTTCAAATTTAATTTTTTAACATTAATTTTTTTTATATATATAGTTTTCTAAATATACTTATATCAATACGTTTTTACAGTTTTCAAATCAATTGTTATGTCTTTTGATCACACCGCATTTAAATTTAGTGTTAGTTTTATTTCAAATCAGTAAGTTGGTAACATTGTTTTAACGGTTTTCCTAATTCCCGGCAATCCATTATTAATATTCAGTTGGCGCTAGACCACACGCCTCGCTGGTATGTAATTATCACGTTTTCTTTACATTTCCTCCTCCTCATTCTTTTCTATCCTTCTTCTTTCTTCACCACATAGGATTTTTATCTATTTTTGTTTTTGGGGCTTACATTATTTTATATTTTACTCCTTCATCTCATAATTACAAAAATCAATTACAACAATGTCAACTTCTTTAACATCATAGTCATCTTTTGCATAACTTACAACTATCTCTGTATGCTTTTATATACTGTATGCATTTATGCTTTATGCTTTGCTATGCATGTATGCTTTACACATTACCAAACCTTCATATTATGTGTCTTTTTAATTAATAGATTTCATATATTTCACTATTCCCTGTGTAAATATCGCATTGTTTTTAATTTTTAATTTTTACATTGTTATTTCATTTATTTTATTTGATTTTATTTTTTCAATTGTCTTTTGTATTATGTAATTTAGTGTTATCCTTTTCTTTTTATTCTTTATACTTTTTATCTTACTTGTATTTTCTGTTTTTATCATTTATCATTTTTACTGTTACTGGTACTGCCTCTTTTCTATTTTTTCATTGTTGTTATTTTGTTTTCATTTTAGCCCTGAAGATGGCCTAAAATTTAGGCCGAAACGTAGGCACAATTATATAAGACCACACTTATTAGTCTATTTCTTTGACCGCACCCCCGATCAACTTCTCCCTTTAAATTACTATTTATACTTGAAGTAAGTCATATATTTTATAATATTTTTGTCTTTGAGATTCACTATCCAAAAAGGGAGTAGTCTGTCCCAATTTGTACAAATACAACATTTAAAAATACAATTTTCTATTCTGCAATCCATATTAAAGTATATCACATGCAGCACGCTAAAATGGTTCTTCATTATAAAAAAAAAAAAGTCTAATAAGATTGAATATTCGAGGGTTTTTTCGTAGTTCGTTTCACCATTTAAAACTTTAAGAGACAGCACATTATGTTAAATGCTGAGAATTGTTTTCCTTATATTTCTTTCCAATGATTCTCGCTGTCGTCGTTCATAAAGATTTAGATATGGATTGTGTCATGGCTATAATAAAAATCAGATTGATGCTTTTTTTCCAGTTACAAGCATTGCCAGGACAAACAAGGATGGCCATTTATTTTCGTCCTGAAGGATAGTAAAACTTCGTTTAACCGTCACCACTGACTAACCATCACGTCTGACCAAGGACAGATGACAGAATAGCTTTAGAAAAATGCCTAAACGTATAAATAGCAATCTATTGATTCTAATTTTAGTATAAACATAAATTGAAGAGGGTTGCAACATAAAAGCTTTTTTTTAAAAAATAACTACAAAAGATTTATTATAGAAAACTATTAAAAAGATTGGTTCAAATTTCGAATAAGAATTTAACTGGAACACTATATCCATAAGAAAATATCATTCGTTAAATTGAGTTCCATTAATAGATTTATTGAACTAAATTATATCGTACAAAATATGTTAGGTTTCGTGGACATTATCCCTATCTTCAGACAGTGATATTTTCTTCGATTCAGTCATTGAACATAAAATTGTTATCTTCTATAAGTTTAATAAACCATTTAACAATTTCGTCCTATTTTGTATTTAAAAGTATTTGTTTAGGAATGTCTATTAACAGTTCTGGCAGAGAAGAGACAATTTTTTATAGGCATCACAGATAAATACTGTATATAATTTAAAATAAAGAATAGGACGAAACTGAATCGTTTATTTCAGAAAGCCGCTAAGTGCACATTTTCAAGTGTTCTGAAAACAAAGAAAAAGCACAAAGCACTATGTGATGTCACTTCTCGAATTTCTACACTAAGCGTAGCATTCTCTGAAAATTATTACGTTTAAGGCGGAAGATTAGATGACGGGTTTCTGCATAACAGTATGCTTGTGCAATAAGAGATACTGCCTCCGCAATAAATTCAAATTCATTAAAAATGTCTGTTAACGGGTTTCTTAAATAAACGATTCAAATGTTAAATGGATTAT
Organism: Rhaphigaster nebulosa; assembly: GCA_948150685.1. Lineage (NCBI taxonomy): Eukaryota > Metazoa > Arthropoda > Insecta > Hemiptera > Pentatomidae > Rhaphigaster > Rhaphigaster nebulosa. The sequence goes on from OX411308.1 coordinate 161,926,165, forward strand.
TTTACAATGGCAATTTTATACAATGGCAAAATCAAAGAAAATATTACAGTCCGAAGGTGGGGATAATGTCTCCGAAACAACATAGTTTTGTATAATTTGAGTTAGTTCAATAAATCTATCAATGGAATTCAATTTTACCAATGAAATGAATGATGCTTACTTCATCAATAGTCGATTTTTAGACCATTTCCCATTTTTTTCCGATATATCGTGAGCGGGAATCGTGGTCTTTACGGCCCTTAATAAATTGAAACCTAAATTTTAAATTTTTGGCGCTTAAGCCTTTTTCAAAAAACGATGTCGATGTGATTAACCAAGAATCTTGGATTGTTACTGTTACAAAGCCAAGATAAACACACACTTTCATTCAAAAGAAAAAAATCAATATTTGATGATTTATTACACAGCACCTACATCCACTCATGTCTTCAATTTTTGGTCAAATATTCGTTCATTTTTCATTTGGTGCGCAAAATCAGGTTGTTTACAAGATTTTGAGCAATAAATGAATAATGAGCGAATATTTCGCTTTTCTTGAAAAAAAAATTCCTTCAGCTAGCGTGCCTTGGACAAAAATTCTGGAATCCAAGCAACATATCAAAAAATCAGAACGACCAGACCTTTTTAATTTTGAAAGTGCTTCGTTACTAGGATATATGCTATTTGAGTGTATTTTTAAATGTAACCTATTTGGTACCTCAGGCAATACGGCATTATTATTACTATATCTTCTTCTTCTTTTTTTTTAATCGTTTATTATTAATATCATTAATTATAATAATATATTATTAACAATAAAATTATCATTAATCTTGTCCTGTATCATCACATAGCACGAAACAACAACTATGTATCTCCCGGTAGATATAACTATGCATAAATAATTATTTTTTGTTTTCTATCCCAAATACCAATTATTGAGCGCATGAATAGCGGTACAAAAGAGCTAGATAAGAGGCGAGACCCCCTCCTTCTGGCTCCCGCTGGTGAAGAGAGATATATCAGGTCGGATATTTCAGACTATATCAACGATGGCTCGTCGAAATCGTGAGTAGTAGAACATGGAATGGATTTGGTAACAAATCGTTGAAGTCTATCTCGAACTTTTCTAACTTCGTTATATCTCTCCTCTCTTCCTACTTCACTTGCAACAATATATTCTTTTAGATGAAAAAAAAAAGCAATTTTCGTTTACAAAACATAAATCGTAATTAAAATTAGAAACAATTACATCTGTTTTGTTTTATTTTATAAGAAACAATTTTATTTCATGTTTCGAAACTTCAGAACATTTTTTTTTTAAACATTACTCATTTATGTGCGCTACTTTTGTATTAGAAACTACATTTCTCTGATACATTTGTTTTTCGATTATATATTTTTTGTTTATGTAAACTCCACTCCAATAAACGGCAATATAATAGGTATCGTAGTCAACCTTAAAAAAAAAAAAAAAAAATCTAAAGTTCTCCTCAGCAGTAAGTAGGAGATTCTGCAGCAACAGTGAAATCAAGAATTTCAACTTCCAAAGTGTACTCAAGCTTTTATGGATATATCCAGAAGGATTTCTTCAGCCATAAATAATGAAAATCTAGTCATATAAGAAATTAAAAGCAGGATAATGGCTTGTAATGGAGCCTACCACGCAAACCTGAAACATCTCATGTCTCGATTGTTGTCTAAATTATATAAAATTGCTATGGAGCGGACAACCTGGTGTTTGTCCCAAGTTGATCGCCGTAAACTTTTTATGGACATCACAGATTTAAAACAAATGATAGGACGAAATTGAATCGTTTATTTCAGAAGGCGCTAATTGCGACTTTTGCAAGTGTTCTGAAAACGAAGAAAAAGCACGTTGTGTGATGTCACTTGTCGAGTTTCTACACTAAGCGTAATATTATCTAAAAATTATTACGTTTAAGGCGGAAGATTAGATGACGGGTTTCTGCATAACAGTATGCTTGTGCAATAAGAGATACTGCCTCCGTAATAAACGCAAAATTCATTAAAAATGTCTGTTAACGGGTTTCTTAAATAAACGATTCAAATGTTAAATGGATTTTTTTACAATGGCAATTTTATACAATGACAAAATCAAAGAAAATATTAAAGTCCTAAGATGGGGATAATGTCCCCGAAACAACAAAGTTTTTTCAAATATAATTTGAGTTAGTTCAATAAATCTATCAATGGAATTCAATTTTAGCAATGAATTTCTTCTAAAATATTATTTTTTTTTAACCTTGATATCCATAAAACGTGATATTAAGTGATAATTTAAACTTTCTTTTTGGCTCATAGACATGTTTTTTATTTTGTAGATTGTTTAATTTTGTTTGTTGATGATAAGAATTCTACACACCAAATACGTATGTCATCGTATGTCATAGTATGTCTGTGTCATGACATCAGCCGACCGGTGTAATACCAATCTCCGGACTACTTCTTATGACTATATATAGTACCTTAGGGTAATTGAGTATTAATTTTAAGTGCAACTTCAGCAGAGCAAGTTTAGAATAGACCGCGGAACCTCGAGAACAACATTAAGAGGGTATGTTGCTTCAACAATGGAATTATAGGATGCACTTTCCACTCTAAGGGCGTAATAGTATTTGTGTTTATAAGGAGAGTCTATAGATACATTTTCGAATACGCAGTTCTGATAAAAAGACAATCTTACCATCAGTACTACTTTCTTATTTATTTAAAAAAAAAAAAGGCTATCTTATTTTTATAACGATTTTTCCTCGGAGTTTAAGACTGTTACATAGTTTCATAAAAGATATATATATATATATATATATATATATATATATATATATATATAAAATTGATACGCTAAATTGTAAATAACTATGTATGTGTTATATATTTGTTTATTATTATTTTTTTGCCTATTTCATTATTAGTAGTATCTTTTAATTGTTACCTTTAATTGGGCATCGTTATCAAAAAATTGCTCTACCCTTTAAAATCATCAATTTGAGAAAAATGAAAATGATAGTTTTCATATCAAATTAAATTCAGATGAAAGTCAAAAATCAATTTATTTACAATATTGATACATTATACTTATTTCTTAGTCGTAATTAATGTAAGCATGGTATGCAAAAGACTACCGAGTGGGTTGGATGCGTTTTACTAAAAAAAAATTTCGAAATGACTTGATGGTTGACGATCAGTTTGACAAGCATTATGTTAAGCTAAGCTAGGTTGGCTTTTTGTAAATCGCAGAATGGCCCAATAACAATATATAACAAATAATACATAACAATGATATATTTAACTTTTTAAATCCTAATGATTTTAGTAACTGAGTAGAAGTTTAAAATTAATTAAAACCGACAAACAGAATCTCTTAAGTCAGTAATCTCAATTCAAGTGGTTTCAGGGCATATTGAAAATAAGACTAAACATAACGGACCCTTACTTTTTTTTAATCTGGCTTGGGTTAAGATCTTTTCGAATTCTGGTACGGCAAGAGAGACAATCAAAAACTTTCCGTTTTTTATAAAACATTTATTAACTGCCCTCCTCGCAGTTGACATTTTAGGTATAATGACAAGCTTGTATAATTTGATATAATAAAGCACTATTTCTTCTGTTTTACCACCTGCGATATTGGTTTAGCCTGTTTATAAATAAATAAATTGACAAGCAACAAAAAATCTATGAGTGCATGGTATCAGCAAATTCTGCAACAATAGAAATTTGAAATGAATGGTAATAGTTAGCAATAACACTTTATAATGTTGTCTCCAGAGCATCGGACAGATCACCATATTTTTCGGACAAAAGTTTTACCTTTAGATAAATGCCAATGTGAATGGTGCAATTGGTGGATACAATTTATCCACCAATTTATCCGCCAAGCTGCGACCGTTGCTTTCCTATAATTCTTGCCTACCACATCAACGGTGTAGATCGAGAACAGAACTGTTATTGTAATTTTATTGTTATGTTATTGTTATTTTGAAAATATAATCATAATTAAAGGAACTAGACGAAATATGTAAATAAAAGGCACCTTCTTTGTTTAAAATTGACACTATATCCAATGTAATTGGATTGGTCTCAGTCTACGTTTGAGCTTCTTAGGAACACTTATATTTTTTTTGGAGGGAGAGGGAGAGAATAAACTACGGAAATTTAAAAATCTAATAATGCATTTTTATAAATACATAAAGTGGGGAGAAATTAATGAACATTACAATTTATGTTATGACATAAATTTAAAATTCTACACAAGAAGCCAAGTGTCGATATTTTGCCAATTCAGGCACCATCAGAGAAAAAAATAAAATAAAAAACCGATATAAAGAATAAAATGCAGCACATCTCACATCCACAGTCAAAGAAGACACTAACCAGAGACAGCACCCCATACCAAGACAAAAACAGAGACATGCTGAGGGAAAAGGGAGGTTACATGACAACAGCTGGGAAAAGTTCAATTACAAACAGCTGATCATAAAATAAGAAAAAAACGAAATATTCATTAAAACCCCAAAATCGTACAAAAGATCATAAAAATAAAGCAAATAGTAAAATAATAAGAAACCTAACAAACGCGAGGGGAAAGGGAAAGTTAAAATGCTATAATTAATTAATAATAATAATAATTATAATAATCGGGCCCTCGTCAAATGCTAAATCCAACCCCTTCCTTTATAATGTATGCAACAAAAAGATTATGTAAAAATATTATATAATTATAATATAATATACACAATGGTGTGCAAAGGGATAAAAAATAAAAAAAAAAAACTTCGGGCCCTGAGCCCCGGTTACCCCTCCCTTAACGTCGGCCCAAGATAAAATTTGCGATAAAATCTGTTAAGGCAGGTGGAAGCAATAAGTGCTTCCAGTTAGTTTTGTTGAATTAAAATATAATCAATTAATATTTGTATTGCGCCTGTTTGTAGGAGGTTATTCGATTAATTTTCTGTCTTACTAACGAATAAATGTTAAATTTTTAGCCGATATTCCTTAGTTGTTTATGATTGATTTATTCGTTATTCTACAGGTAATTCGAATCATCTGTTATCTAATCTTCGTTGTTTAAATTAATTATCTCATTCAATTTTGATAAATGATAAATGAACACAAATAATTCATCCTTAAATAAGTCATCCGTTCACGAGACAAGTAGAAAAGTGAATGAAAAGTTGGCCCGAATTATTATAATTCAATTATTCGATTTTTTAGTTGAACAAATCGAATCACGAATAAAAAAATTCTATATTTTAAATATATATATATATATATGAATAATATATTTGCTTAAGTAGAATAAAAATGTTAAAATGACAACTTGAGCATTAAAAATAAAATAATTATAGCACAAAAATTAAATATTTAAGCGAATATTATTTGCAATTTTATTAGGAAAAATGATGGAAATTTTAATATTTGTATAGTACATCATTATATGAGCAATTAAAGAAATTCAATTATGATTGGTTCTTGTGAAAATGAGATAATATGAAAAGATTTTATTAATAAATCTCGACGTTCTGAGGTCGGTTGGTGCGAGGGTCCAGGGTAAAACAATTGACGAAACAATTGCTTGGTTTGGTGCTAGGCTAGGGTCGAGGGTCGGTGCTAGGCAAGGGTCGAGGGTCGGTGCTAGGCTAGGGTCGAGGGTCGGTGCGCGGGGCGATGCTTCGTTATGGCCAGTCCCATATGAAACATTATGTTTATTTTTTCTTGGTGGGAGGCACTAGCGGCGGTGGGCGGGTCAGTTCTCCGTTGTGGAAGAGGCCTAAGAGTCATTAGTATTTGATGCTTACTTCATCAATAGTCGATTTTTAGACCATTTCCAATTGTTTTCCAATATATCGTGAGCGAGAATATTTAGACCATTTCCAATTGTTTTCCAATATATCGTGAGCGAGAATACGGCCCTCAATAAATTGTAACCTAAATTTTAAATTTTTTGCGCTTAAGCCTTTTTCAAAAAACGATGTCGATGTGATTAACCAAGAATCTTGGATTGTTACTGTTACAAAGCCAAGATAAACACACACTTTCATTCAAAAGAAAAAAATCAATATTTGATGATTTATTACACAGCACCTTCATCCACTCATGTCTTCAATTGTTGGTCAAATATTCGTTCATTTTTCATTTGGTGCGCAAAATCAGGTTGTTTACAAGATTTTGAGCAATAAAAAAAAAATGCCTTCAGCTAGCGTGCCTAGGACGAAAATTCTGGAATCCAAGCAACATATCAAAATATCAGAACGACCAGACCTTTTTCATTTTGAAAGTGCTTCGTTGCTAGGATATATGCAAATATGAGTGTATTTTTAAATGTAACCTATTTGGTACCTCAGGCAATACGGCATTATTATTGCTATATCTTCTTCTTTTTTTTTTTATCGTTTATTATTAATATCATTAATTATAATAATTATATTATTAACAATAAAATTACCATTAATCTTATCCTATATCATCATATAGCACGAAACAACAACTAAAAGGGCTATATTAAGTATCTCACAGTAGATATAACTGTGCAAAAATAATTATTTTTTGGTTTTCTCTCCCATGAACCGATTATTGAGCGCATGAACAGTGGGACAAAAGAGCTACATCAGAGGCCAGATCCCCTCTCCCCTTCTGTTCCTTTAATATTCCTTTAATACGAAATTCTTTAAAGCTTGCTCAAATATTTTCTAAATCATCAGGGATAATGGGAATAAGAGAATAATTCTTCAAAAATTTAGGATATTGGGTATGAGAGTGTGAGCAACTTTCAATAGAAACTTCTCCTGTCGTGAAATTAAATTTAAATAGTTTTATATATATTAAAAATGTTGTTAAATTAGTTCAGGAAACAAAGGAAAAAAAAAGTAAATAAATGCTAAGTGTCGGGAAGTTCTGATTTTTTATATACTTTTTGGGTTTTGATTGACACAAAATTTTCCAATCTCGACACAACACCGGAAGACCATTTTATTCAAGAAAAAGCCTAAAATTTTCGTCCATTTTTTATATAGTATGTGCTCAATATATTTTAAACTGCCTCTCTTACAAGTTGTGGACAGTTTGATTCTAATTTAGAGTGAATTGGCTGAAATTTGAGGCATTAAAGAGCTCTGAGTTAAAAAAAAAAAAAAAAAAAATTCGGAAAAAAGGAAAATTACCATTCTGTTTTTTTTTAATAGAAATATATCACAGAAACCGCTATTCCTTCATAAAAGAATATTAAACACTGCTTGAAAGAACATTTAACTACTATGAAATTGAACTTTTCTTAAGACTTGACCAATTGATAATTTATGATGCGAAATATCATATTCGTGTAAAAATGTTTTTAACGAAACACTGCACCAAAAAAATCATCTGATGCTAATTACAATTCATTTACTGAATTGTTAACTCACGAATAATAAACTGTTTATGATTAAAGTATATAATTAATAAAATTGACGACATTAAAAAAATTACCAATAAAGATTTATTATAAGTAATTGTTTAAAGACGTGATTAAGCCAGTAATTTTTAAAATCATGCCGACGTCGTTTATTGAGCAAACTATTTACGAAAGACATGAAACGTTTCTTCCCTAAATAACAGTATATGTTTTTTAAATTTGTAATGTGCACAGGAGGAGTTTATTAAAGTTACAAATTGTTCATAATTACAGTAAGGCTTTCAGCACTGGTGAAGGGCAGAGTGACGACTAAGGTCTCGTCCAGAATGGAGCAGTGCCCTTCGCACCAGAATCAGTGCTAATTCTTGGCACTGACCCTAGTACCCCGCTCTGTCCACATCGGAGCACCACCATCACCCCTCTCCAAAGTTAGCAAGGTCAGTCATTTTTTAAATAGGTGACGTTATCAGTATGGTAAATTCCATCATCCGTACGAGGATTTAAGATGAGATTCTGAAAGATTTGATTTACTAAGAAATATTAAGAATTGGACTTATCCAATATGGATTATGGGGATATATATATAGTTCACTTGATTTACTAAGAAATTTTAAGAATTGGACTTATCCAATATGGATTATGGGGATAATATGTTTGGAGATCATAATTTTCAAGTAGCTACTTATTGAATTTACCAGTGTCTGTTTGAATTATTTTCACAGAATTGGAAAACAAATTACAAAAACAAAATTGTATCCACCAATTGCACCATTCACATTGGCATTTATCTAAAGGTAAAACTTTTGTCCGAAAAATATGGTGATCTGTCCGATGCTCTGGAGACAACATTATAAAGTGATATTGCTAATTATATATATATATATATATATATATATATATATATATATATATATATATATATATATATATATATATATATATATATATATATATATTATTGGAGTTATCTAACATGGATTATGGGGATAATTTGGTTGGATACCATAATCATAATATATATATATATATATATATATATATATATATATATATATCATTTCACACATCAAGTAGCTACTTATTGAATTTACCAGTGTCTGTTTGAATTATTTTCACAGAATTGGAAAACAAATTACAAAAACAAAATCCTACAGCATTTGAAATATTATAATCAGGAAACAACCGCGTATCTCTTCACCTGTTTTATTGCTTCCAGTTAGTTTTGTTGAATTAAAATATAATCAATTAGTGTTTCTATTGCGCCTGTTTGTAAGAGGTTATTCGATTAATTTTCTGTCTAACTAACGAATAAATGTTAAATATTTAGCCGATATTCCTTAGTTGTTTATGATTGATTTATTCGTTATTCAACAGGTAATTCGAATCATCTGTTATCTAATCTTCGTTGTTTAAATTAATTTTGATAAATGATAAATGAATACAAATAATTCATCCTTAAATACGTCATCCGTTCACGAGACAAGTAGAAAAGTGAATGAAAAGTTGGCCCGAATTATTATAATTCAATTATGAATCACGAATAAAAACATTCTATATTTTAAATATATATATATGAATAATATATTTTTTTACGTAGAATAAAAATGTTAAAATAACAACTTGAGCATTAAAAATAAAATAGTTATAGCACAAAAATTAAATATTTGAGCGAATATTATTTGCAATTTTATTAGGAAAAATGGTGGAAATTTTAATATTTGTAAAGTACATCATTATATGAGCAATTAAAGAAATTCAATTATGATTGGTTCTTGTGGAAATGAGATAATATGAAAAGAGTTTAATAAATCTCGACGTTCTGAGGTCGGGAGGTGCGAGGGTCCAGGGTAAAAGACCTCAGGCGGTACGGCATAATTATTACTATATCTTCTTCTTCTTTTTTTTAATCGTTTATTATTAATATCATTAATTATAATATTATATTTTTAACAATAAAATTATCATTAATCTTGTCCTGTATCATCACATAGCACGAAACTAAAATGGCTATATTAAGTATCTTCCAGTAGATATAACTGTGCATAAATAATTATTTTTTGGTTTTCTATCCCAAATACCAATTATTGAGCGCATGAATAGCGGGACAAAAGAGCTACATAAGAGGCGAGACCCCCTCCTTCTGGCTCCCGCTGGTGAAGAGAGATATATTAGGTCGAATATTTCAGACTATATCAACGATGGCTCGTCGAAATCGTGAGTAGTAGAACATGGAATGGATTTGGTAACAAATCGTTGAAGTCTATCTCGAACTTTTCTACCCTCGTTATATCTCTCTTCCTAATTCACTTGCAACAATATATTCTTTTAGATGGAAAAAAAAAAGCAATTTTCGTTTACAAAACATAAATCGTAACTAAGATTAGAAACAATTACATCTGTTTTGTTTTATTTTATAATAAACAATTTTATTTCATGTTTCGAAACTTCAGAACTTTTTTTTTTAAACATTACTCATTTATGTGCGCTACTTTTGTATTAGAAACTACATTTCTCTGATGCATTTGTTTTTCGATTATATATTTTTTTTTTATGTAAACTCCACTCCAATAAACGGCTATAAAATAGGTCTCTTAGTCAACCCAATAAAAAAAAAACCTAAAGTTCTCCTCAGCAGTAACTAGGAGATTCTGCAGCAACAGTGAAATCGAGAATTTCAACTTCGAGAGTGTACTCAAGCTTTTATATCCTTCTTCACGCAAACCTGAAACATCTCATGTCTCGATTGTTGTCTAAATTATATAAAACTGTTATAATACCTTTGGAGCGGAAACCTGGTGTTTGTCCCAAGTTCATTGCCCTAATTTGTTTATGGACATCACAGATAAATAGTGTATATAATTTAAAATAAAGAATAGGACGAAATTGAATCGTTTAATTTAGAAAGCCGCTAAGTGCGGCTTTTGCAAGTGTTCTGAAAACAAAGAAAAAGCACGCTGTGTGATGTCACTTGTCGAGTTTCTACACTAAGCGTAATATTATCTAAAAATTATTACGTTTAAGGCGGAAGATTAGATGACGGGTTTCTGCATAACTGTATGCTTGTGCAATAAGAGATACTGCCTCCGTAATAAACGCAAAATTCATTAAAAATGTCTGTTAACGGGTTTCTTAAATAAACGATTCAAATGTTAAATGGATTTTTTTACAATGGCAATTTTATACAATGACAAAATCAAAGAAAATATTAAAGTCCTAAGATGGGGATAATGTGTCCGAAACAACAAAGTTTTTTCAAATATAATTTGAGTTAGTTCAATAAATCTATCAATGGAATTCAATTTTAGCAATGAATTTCTTCTAAAATATTATTTTTTTTTAACCTTGATATCCATAAAACGTGAAATTAAGTGATAATTTAAACTTTCTTTTTGGCTCATAGACACGTTTTTTATTTTGTAGATTGTTTAATTTTGTTTGTTGATGATAAGAATTCTACACACCAAATACTATGTAGTATTTCACATCATCGTTGCCACTAGAAAATATCTTGGGTGCCATATAATATCATAAGTCATTTTTATGTTTCGACTTTTATATTATTCAGTGTAAAAATTGACTCATTGAGAATGAACCAAAACAACTAAAAATATGACATAATTTTTAATATTCCTAAAAATTATAAAAAACATAGGATATTTTCTCGTTACAACGACGATATATTTTTCTACACCGTATTTTTGTAATACACCTTATTAAATTGTGATTATTTCAGGATACTTCAGTCTCAAGTTTTTTTTCGTTTACCTTTTTTACTACCGTGGGTAGGTTGGGGAAGTCATTTTCGAGAGTGCGAAGGCATAATGAGCGGTATAACAGCTAAAAGGGCCTTGCTAATCTCAACTCGATGAGAAGGAGGTGGCAGAGAGAGCGGGAGGTAGTTTTTCTCTCGGTTCTTGCGGACGATAATGACATCAGCCGACCGGTGTAATACCAATCTCCGGACTACTTCTTATGACTATATATAGTACCTTAGGGTAATTGAGTATTAATTTTAAGTGCAACTTCAGCAGAGCAAGTTTAGAATAGACCGCGGAACCTCGAGAACAACATTAAGAGGGTATGTTGCTTCAACAATGGAATTATAGGATGCACTTTCCACTCTAAGGGCGTAATAGTATTTGTGTTTATAAGGAGAGTCTATAGATACATTTTCGAATACGCAGTTCTGATAAAAAGACAATCTTACCATCAGTACTACTTTCTTATTTATTTAAAAAAAAAAAAGGCTATCTTATTTTTATAACGATTTTTCCTCGGAGTTTTAAGACTGTTACATAGTTTCTTAAAGATATATACATATATATATATATATATATATATATATATATATATATATATATATATATATAACATTGATACGCTAAATTGTAAATAACTATGTATGTGTTATATATTTGTTTATTATTATTTTTTTGTCTATTTCATTATTAGTAGTATCTTTTAATTGTTACCTTTAATTGGGCATCGTTATCAAAAAATTGCTCTACCCTTTAAAATCATCAATTTGAGAAAAATGAAAATGATAGTTTTCATATCAAATTAAATTCAGGTGAAAGTCAAAAATCAATTTATTTACAATATTGATACATTATACTTATTTCTTAGTCGTAATTAATGTAAGCATGGTATGCAAAAGACTACCGAGTGGATTGGATGCCTTTTACTAAAAAAAAATTTCGAAATGACTTGATGGTTGACGATCAGTTTGACAAGCATTATGTTAAGCTAAGCTAGGTTGGCTTTTTGTAAATCGCAGAATGGCCCAATAACAATATATAACAAATAATACATATGATATACCTAATGATTTTAGTAACTGAGTAGAAGTTTAAAATTAATTAAAACCGACAAACAGAATCTCTTAAGTCAGTAATCTCAATTCAAGTGGTTTCAGGGCATATTGAAAATAAGACTAAACATAACGGACCCTTACTTTTTTTTAATCTGGCTTGGGTTAAGATCTTTTCGAATTCTGGTACGGCAAGAGAGACAATCAAAAACTTTCCGTTTTTTATAAAACATTTATTAACTGCCCTCCTCGCAGTTGACATTTTAGGTATAATGACAAGCTTGTATAATTTGATATAATAAAGCACTATTTCTTCTGTTTTACCACCTGCGATATTGTTTTAGCCTGTTTATAAATAAATAAATTGACAAGCAACAAAAAATCTATGAGTGCATGGTATCAGCAAATTCTGCAACAATAGAAATTTGAAATGAATGGTAATAGTTAGCAATAACACTTTATAATGTCGTCTCCAGAGCATCGGACAGATCGCCATATTTTTCGGACAAAAGTTTTACCTTTAGATAAATGCCAATGTGAATGGTGCAATTGGTGGATACAATTTATCCACCAATTTATCCGCCAAGCTGCGACCGTTGCTTTCCTATAATTCTTGCCTACCACATCAACGGTGTAGATCGAGAACAGAACTGTTATTGTAATTTTATTGTTATTTTGAAAATATAATCATAATTAAAGGAACTAGACGAAATATGTAAATAAAAGGCACCTTCTTTGTTTAAAATTGACACTATATCCAATGTAATTGGATTGGTCTCAGTCTACGTTTGAGCTTCTTAGGAACACTTATATTTTTTTTGGAGGGAGAGGGAGAGAATAAACTACGGAAATTTAAAAATCTAATAATGCATTTTTATAAATACATAAAGTGGGGAGAAATTAATGAACATTACAATTTATGTTATGACATAAATTTAAAATTCTACACAAGAAGCCAAGTGTCGATATTTTGCCAATTCAGGCACCATCAGAGAAAAAAATAAAATAAAAAAATAAAAAACCGATATAAAGAATAAAATGCAGCACATCTCACATCCACAGTCAAAGAAGACACTAACCAGAGACAGCACCCCATACCAAGACAAAAACAGAGACATGCTGAGGGAAAAGGGAGGTTACATGACAACAGCTGGGAAAAGTTCAATTACAAACAGCTGATCATAAAATAAGAAAAAAACGAAATATTCATTAAAACCCCAAAATCGTACAAAAGATCATAAAAATAAAGCAAATAATAAAATAATAAGAAACCTAACAAACGCGAGGGGAAAGGGAAAGTTAAAATGCTATAATTAATTAATAATAATAATAATTATAATAATCGGGCCCTCGTCAAATGCTAAATCCAACCCCTTCCTTTATAATGTATGCAACAAAAAGATTATGTAAAAATATTATATAATTATAATATAATATACACAATGGTGTGCAAAGGGATAAAAAATAAAAAAAAAAACCTTCGGGCCCTTAGCCCCGGTTACCCCTCCCTTAACGTCGGCCCAAAATAAAATTTGCGATAAAATCTGTTAAGGCAGGTGGAAGCAATAAGTGCTTCCAGTTAGTTTTGTTGAATTAAAATATAATCAATTAATATTTGTATTGCGCCTGTTTGTAGGAGGTTATTCCATTAATTTTCTGTCTAACTAACGAATAAATGTTAAATTTTTAGCCGATATTCCTTAGTTGTTTATGATTGATTTATTCGTTATTCTACAGGTAATTCGAATCATCTGTTATCTAATCTTCGTTGTTTAAATTAATTATCTCATTCAATTTTGATAAATGATAAATGAACACAAATAATTCATCCTTAAATAAGTCATCCGTTCACGAGACAAGTAGAAAAGTGAATGAAAAGTTGGCCCGAATTATTATAATTCAATTATTCGATTTTTTAGTTGAACAAATCGAATCACGAATAAAAACATTCTATATTTTAAATATATATATGAATAATATATTTGCTTAAGTAGAATAAAAATGTTAAAATGACAACTTGAGCATTAAAAATAAAATAATTATAGCACAAAAATTAAATATTTAAGCGAATATTATTTGCAATTTTATTAGGAAAAATGATGGAAATTTTAATATTTGTAAAGTACATCATTATATGAGCAATTAAAGAAATTCAATTATGATTGGTTCTTGTGAAAATGAGATAATATGAAAAGATTTTAATAAATCTCGACGTTCTGAGGTCGGTTGGTGCGAGGGTCCAGGGTAAAACAATTGACGAAACAATTGCTTGGTTTGGTGCTAGGCTAGGGTCGAGGGTCGGTGCTAGGCAAGGGTCGAGGGTCGGTGCTAGGCTAGGGTCGAGGGTCGGTGCGCGGGGCGATGCTTCGTTATGGCCAGTCCCATATGAAACATTATGTTTATTTTTTCTTGGTGGGAGGCACTAGCGGCGGTGGGCGGGTCAGTTCTCCGTTGTTGAAGAGGCCTAAGAGTCATTAGTATTTGATGCTTACTTCACCAATAGTCGATTTTTAGACCATTTCCAATTGTTTTCCAATATATCGTGAGCGAGAATACGGCCCTCAATAAATTGTAACCTAAATTTTAAATTTTTTGCGCTTAAGCCTTTTTCAAAAAACGATGTCGATGTGATTAACCAAGAATCTTGGATTGTTACTGTTACAAAGCCAAGATAAACACACACTTTCATTCAAAAGAAAAAAATCAATATTTGATGATTTATTACACAGCACCTTCATCCACTCATGTCTTCAATTGTTGGTCAAATATTCGTTCATTTTTCATTTGGTGCGCAAAATCAGGTTGTTTACAAGATTTTGAGCAATAAAAAAAAAAATGCCTTCAGCTAGCGTGCCTAGGACGAAAATTCTGGAATCCAAGCAACATATCAAAATATCAGAACGACCAGACCTTTTTCATTTTGAAAGTGCTTCGTTGCTAGGATATATGCAAATATGAGTGTATTTTTAAATGTAACCTATTTGGTACCTCAGGCAATACGGCATTATTATTGCTATATCTTCTTCTTTTTTTTTTTATCGTTTATTATTAATATCATTAATTATAATAATTATATTATTAACAATAAAATTACCATTAATCTTGTCCTATATCATCATATAGCACGAAACAACAACTAAAAGGGCTATATTAAGTATCTCACAGTAGATATAACTGTGCAAAAATAATTATTTTTTGGTTTTCTCTCCCATGAACCGATTATTGAGCGCATGAACAGTGGGACAAAAGAGCTACCTCAGAGGCCAGATCCCCTCTCCCCTTCTGTTCCTTTAATATTCCTTTAATACGAAATTCTTTAAAGCTTGCTCAAATATTTTCTAAATCATCAGGGATAATGGGAATAAGAGAATAATTCTTCAAAAATTTAGGATATTGGGTATGAGAGTGTGAGACTTTCAATAGAAACTTCTCCTGTCGTGAAATTAAATTTAAATAGTTTTATATATATTAAAAATGTTGTTAAATTAGTTCAGGAAACAAAGGAAAAAAAAAGTAAATAAATGCTAAGTGTCGGGAAGTTCTGATTTTTTATATACTTTTTGGGTTTTGATTGACACAAAATTTTCCAATCTCGACACAACACCGGAAGACCATTTTATTCAAGAAAAAGCCTAAAATTTTCGTCCATTTTTTATATAGTATGTGCTCAATATATTTTAAACTGCCTCTCTTACAAGTTGTGGACAGTTTGATTCTAATTTAGAGTGATTTGGCTAAAATTTGAGGCATTAAAGAGCTCTGAGTTAAAAAAAAAAAAAAAAAAATTTCGGAAAAAAGGAAAATTACCATTCTGTTTTTTTTTTATAGAAATATATCACAGAAACCGCTATTCCTTCATAAAAGAATATTAAACACTGCTTGAAAGAACATTTAACTACTATGAAATTGAACTTTTCTTAAGACTTGACCAATTGATAATTTATGATGCGAAATATCATATTCGTGTAAAAATGTTTTTAACGAAACACTGCACCAAAAAAATCATCTAATGCTAATTACAATTCATTTACTGAATTGTTAACTCACGAATAATAAACTGTTTATGATTAAAGTAATATAATTAATAAAATTGACGACATTAAAAAAATTACCAATAAAGATTTATTATAAGTAATTGTTTAAAGACGTGATTAAGCCAGTAATTTTTAAAATCATGCCGACGTCGTTTATTGAGCAAACTATTTACGAAAGACATGAAACGTTTCTTCCCTAAATAACAGTATATGTTTTTTAAATTTGTAATGTGCACAGGAGGAGTTTATTAAAGTTACAAATTGTTCATAATTACAGTAAGGCTTTCAGCACTGGTGAAGGGCAGAGTGACGACTAAGGTCTCGTCCAGAATGGAGCAGTGCCCTTCGCACCAGAATCAGTGATAATTCTTGGCACTGACCCTAGTACCCCGCTCTGTCCACATCGGAGCACCACCATCACCCCTCTCCAAAGTTAGCAAGGTCAGTCATTTTTTAAATAGGTGACGTTATCAGTATTGTAAATTCCATCATCTGTACGAGGATTTAAGATGAGATTCTGAAAGATTTGATTTACTAAGAAATATTAAGAATTGGACTTATCCAATATGGATTATGGGGATAATATGTTTGGAGATCATAATTTTCAAGTAGCTACTTATTGAATTTACCAGTGTCTGTTTGAATTATTTTCACAGAATTGGAAAACAAATTACAAAAACAAAATTGTATCCACCAATTGCACCATTCACATTGGCATTTATCTAAAGGTAAAACTTTTGTCCGAAAAATATGGTGATCTGTCCGATGCTCTGGAGACAACATTATAAAGTGTTATTGCTAATTATATATAAATATATATATATATATATATATATATATATATATATATATATATATATATATATTATTGGAGTTATCTAACATGGATTATGGGGATAATTTGGTTGGATACCATAATCATAATATATATATATATATATATATATATATATATATATATATATATATATATATATATATCATTTCACACATCAAGTAGCAACTTATTGAATTTACCAGTGTCTGTTTGAATTATTTTCACAGAATTGGAAAACAAATTACAAAAACAAAATCCTACAGCATTTGAAATATTATAATCAGGAAACAACCGCGTATCTCTTCACCTGTCTTATTGCTTCCAGTTAGTTTTGTTGAATTAAAATATAATCAATTAATGTTTCTATTGCGCCTGTTTGTAAGAGGTTATTCGATTAATTTTCTGTCTAACTAACGAATAAATGTTAAATATTTAGCCGATATTCCTTAGTTGTTTATGATTGATTTATTCGTTATTCAACAGGTAATTCGAATCATCTGTTATCTAATCTTCGTTGTTTAAATTAATTATCTGATTCAATTTTGATAAATGATAAATGAATACAAATAATTCATCCTTAAATACGTCATCCGTTCACGAGACAAGTAGAAAAGTGAATGAAAAGTTGGTCCGAATTATTATAATTCAATTTTGAATCACGAATAAAAACATTCTATATTTTAAATGTATATATATGAATAATATATTTGCTTACGTAGAATAAAAATGTTAAAATGACAACTTGAGCATTAAATATAAAATAGTTATAGCACAAAAATTAAATATTTGAGCGAATATTATTTGCAATTTTATTAGGAAAAATGGTGGAAATTTTAATATTTGTAAAGTACATCATTATATGAGCAATTAAAGAAATTCAATTATGATTGGTTCTTGTGGAAATGAGATAATATGAAATGAGTTTAATAAATCTCGACGTTCTGAGGTCGGGAGGTGCGAGGGTCCAGGGTAAAAGAATTGACGAAACAATTCCTTTCTTGGTGGGAGGCGCTAGGGGCGGTGGGCTTGTCGGTGCTCTGTTGTGGACGAGGCCTAAGAGTCATTAGTATTTGATGCTTAATTCATCAATAGTCTATTTTTAGACCATTTCCAAATTTTTTTCGATATATCGTGAGCGGGAATCGTGGCCTTTACGGCCCTTAATAAATTGAAACCTAAATTTTAAGTATTTGGCGCTTAAGCCTTTTTCAAAAAATGATGTCGATGTGATTAACCAAGAATCTTGGATTGTTACTGTTACAAAGCCAAGATAAACACACGCCTTCATTCAAAAGAAAAAAATCAATATCTGAAGATTTATTACACTTCATCCAATCATGTCTTCAATTGTTGGTCAAATATGCATTTTTCATTTAGTGCGCAAAATCAGTTTGTTTACAAGATTTTGAGCAATAAATGAAAAATCAGAACGACCAGACCTTTTTCATTTTGAAAGTGCTTCGTTACTAGGATATATGCAAATATGAGTGTATTTTTAAATGTAACCTATTTGGTACCTCAGGCGGTACGGCATTATTATTACTATATCTTCTTCTTCTTTTTTTTAATCGTTTATTATTATTATCATTAATTATAATAATATATTTTTAACAATAAAATTATCATTAATCTTGTCCTGTATCATCACATAGCACGAAACAACTAAAATGGCTATATTAAGTATCTCCCAGTAGATATAACTGTGCATAAATAATTATTTTTTGGTTTTCTATCCCAAATACCAATTATTGAGCGCACGAATAGCGGGACAAAAGAGCTACATAAGAGGCGAGACCCCCTCCTTCTGGCTACCGCTGGTGAAGAGAGATATATTAGGTCGAATATTTCAGACTATATCAACGATGGCTCTTCGAAATCGTGAGTAGTAGAACATGGAATGAATTTGGTAACAAATTGTTGAAGTCTATCTTGAACTTTACTAACTTCGTCATGTCTCTCTTCCTAATTCACTTGCAACAATATATTCTTTTAGATGAAAAAAAAAAGCAATTTTCGTTTACAAAACATAGATCGTAACTAAAATTAGAAACAATTACATCTGTTTTGTTTTATTTTATAAGAAACAATTTTATTTCATGTTTCGAAACTCATTTATGTGCGCTACTTTTGTATTAGAAACTACATTTCTCTGATGCATTTGTTTTTCGATTATATGTTTATGTAAACTCCACTCCAATAAACGACAATAAAATAGGTCTCGTAGTCAACCTAATAAAAAAAAAACCTAAAGTTCTCCTCAGCAGTAACTAGGAGATTCTGCAGCAACAGTGAAATCGAGAATTTCAATTTCGAGAGTGTACTCAAGCTTTTATATCCTTCTTCACGCAAACCTGAAACATCTCATGTCTCGATTGTTGTCTAAATTATATAAAACTGTTATAATACCTTTGGAGCGGAAACCTGGTGTTTGTCCCAAGTTCATTGCCCTAATTTGTTTATGGACATCACAGATAAATAGTGTATATAATTTAAAATAAAGAATTGCAAAATGTGCACTTTTTGAAGTGTTCTGAAAACAAAGAAAAAGCACGCTATGTGATGCCACTTTTCGAGTTTCTAAACTAAGCGTAATATTATCTGAAAATTATTATGTTTAAGGCGGAAGATTAGATGACGGTTTTCTGCATAACAGTTTGCTTGTGCAATAAGAGATACTGCCTCCGTAATAAATGCAAATTCATTAAAAATGCTGTTAACGGATTTCTTAAATAAACGGTTCAAATGTTAAATGGATTATTTTACAATGGCAATTTTATACAATGACAAAATCAAAGAAAATATTACAGTCCGAAGGTGGCGATAATGTCTCCGAAACAATATAGTTTTGTATAATTTGAGTTAGTTCAATAAATCTCTCAATGGAATTCAATTTTACCAATGAATTTCTTCTAAAATATTATTTTTTTTTTAATCTTGATATCTAAAAAACGTGTAATTAAGTGATAATGTAAACTTTCTTTTTGGCTCATACACACGTTTTTATTTTTATTTTGTAGATTGTTTAATTTTGTTTGTTGATGATATGAGTTCTACACACCAAATACTATGTAGTTTTATACACTAGAAAATATCTTGGGTGCCATATAATGTCATAAGTCATTTTTATGTTTCGACTTTTATATTATTCAGTGTAAAAAATATAGGATATTTTCTCGTTACAACGACGATATATTGTTTTAAACCGTATTTCTGTAATACACCTTATTAAATTGTGATTATTTCAGGATACTTCAGTATCAGGTTTTTTTTTGTTTACCTTCTTTACTACCGTGGGTAGGTTGGGGAAGTCATTTTCGAAAGTGCGAGGATATAATGAGCGGTATAAAGCTGAGAGTGCCGTGCTAATCTCAACTCGATGAGAAGGAGGTGGCAGAGAGAGCGGGAGGTAGTTTTTGCCTCGGTTCTTGCGGACGATAATAACATCAGCCGACCTGTGTAATACCAATCTCCGGATTACTTCTTATGACTATATATAGCACCCTAGGGTAATTGAGTATTAATTTTAAGTGCAAATTCAGCGCAGCAAGTTTAGAATCACCTTGGAACCTCGAAAACAACATTAAGGGGGTATATAGCTTCAACAATGGAATTATAGGATGCACTTTCCACTTTAAGGGCGTATTAGCGTTTGTTCTTCGGCGGAAGCCTTTGTGAAAATATAATTGAAGAGAAAATTGTGAAACACTTGAGTAAATTTTTTCTTGGACCGACGTTAAGGGAAGGGTAGCTGGTGCTCGGGCCCCGAAGGTTTTTTTTTTTATTTTTTTCCCCTTTACACACCATTATATATATTATATTATAATTATATAATATCATTACATAATCTTTTTGTTGCATACATTATAAAGGAAGGGGTTGGATTTAGCATATGACGAGGGCCCGAGAAAATTTCTCTCAACGGCCCTGATGTGCTGTCTCTAGTTGATGCGTCTTTTTGGACTGTGGATGTTAGATGTGCTGTATTTGGTCTGCATATATGGATGGGATTTTATTAGTTCTATCCTGATGATGCCTAAATTGACGAAGCGATTTCTAGTTCTTTGTTTACCGCTATTTTAGACAGTTTTTTTTTTGGTATTTTCCAATTTTATTCGAGCAATTTTTATGTCTCTTTGTGAGCTTTTCTCTTTTTTAATAATTAGTCATTTTATTCTTTAAAAATCAAGATTTAAAAAAAAGGAGTTCTAAATACATATTTCACCGATAGTCTATTCATGAATGCGATAGTCCAATCTTGGAAGGATATATAATATGAATCTCACAAGTTTTATTTTGGCATTAATTACACAATTTTTGAACACCGAATTATGAACTTACGCAGTGAATGTTCGGTATATGTCGAACATCAATAGTCGACAAATACGGACTCCCTTTCCTTTTGTCTTGTGAGCTCACAAATCCAATTCTGGCAATAAATATAACATCTATTCTTTTAATAATTAATTTAAAAAAAAAAAGGAAAATTAATTCATAATTCAGTGAAATATTTCTTGCTTCAGAAAAGTGATATAACGACTGCAATTTATGGATATTTAGTACTGTACAATAATAAATAACTGTTATAGCCATCATTATCCTCAAATGAATAGAAACATTATTTAATATATATGTTATTTATATATTTGTAATATCTATTTCTTAAAGGAATGATAATAGTTATTTAGTTTTAAAGTGATTTCTCAGGCTTATTTTGAAGGAGGAGAAAGATGTAACAGAAATTTTAGGAAGTAAGTCGTTATAAAGAGAAAAAGTTAATGCTGGTATCCATTAAAAAGCTAAGAAAGAGATTCGATGCGGATGATTACAAGACCTTGAAGTTTTCCTTATCTCTGCGGCAATGGGCTAAGTATACCAATTGGCCAACCAGATGTAATCAGCCATTGGCCGTTATAATCATAACCTCACAGCCAATAATTACTTAGGAATTCACAAATGACCTATTTAACTGTCGTTACTGTCCAAGAATAGACATGCCGATATGAGTCTTTGACTACTCCCGTATTATATCCGAGCACTGCTCTTAACAATACAAACCATTAAATAATACACAAATAATGGAGAATAAATATTGCCCATAAAATTCGTATGATTAGCTTAATTATTTTAATTTATAATATAAAAATAATATAAATACTTAAAATAAAATTTATACAAAAGCTAATTATTATTTTCAACTATTTGCATCGATTCATGGTAGATGTCTATATATATATATTCTTGAGGAAAAAGAAGATAGACAAAGAGGAGGATTTAAATGTAGAAAAACAGAGATTGTTCAGAACTAGTCGTGAAATAGAGTTTAATAAGGATATTGCAAAATTAATAAAGGATTCTCCGAATGCAAGAGTTTGGAGGAAGAGATATGAGACCCGAACGGTTGGAGCGTGTATTACCGGTGTGAATTTTGGATTTGAACTGAAGGAGTTTTTATACGAACACAGTAGTTTCGAATAAAAAGTAGAAAATAATTAATAAATATTGTTTCAAATTTTCTAGACATTTTAGAATATTTTGATTTTGGGTTTGCTAATTCTGATTTTAATATTCATATTTATTTAAAAATTCAGTTCTAATCTCCCAAATATATAACAAAATAACCCTTAAACCTAAAAGGATATATTCGGCTTTGTGGTCTAGGGATGGAGGACTACACTATGAGGACTTGAGACTAATTGCGAGCGTACTTGTCGAGGACTTGTAGCAACTTAATTAACCCTGTCCTCTCTGTCACCTACCGTACCTACTAGCCCTACCGTTCCTTGGTCAGTATCTAGTTTAATTAATCGCAAGGGCTCTCCTATATCAAGATTTATGTCATTTCCGTAAAATATATACAGTTAAAAATATATATACACTTCCGTAAAATATATACACTTCTGCCCTTAATCGATGTAAATATTTGCAAAGAATAATTAGCTTTCGTGATAATTTTATTTTAATTGTTTATATTATTATCATTATCATTATATTGTTAAATATATATTGTTAATTATACGTATTTGGTGAGTACTATGTATTTGTCAACTTACTATATGGTACATCTCCAAAAAGATTGCAAACAGGGTGTTTTCATGTATATAATAATCTGTATTTACATACTTTGCCAGGAAACATTTTTCTTATTATAAAAACCACCTGCACTATTTCAATGTTACAAAAATTATTTTTGTTGATCATGCAAACGAAAACACCGAAACGTTGGTCATGCATTAATTTTATCATTAATAAACTTTATTAATGATCTTCTGAAAACCATTGAATGGAGTCAAATTGGTCACCTCTGCCACCATGATCTGACCTCTACACAGAGGCGGATTTGCTGTACTGCTGCCCAGAGGCCTGGCAGATAATGCCGTCCCATTCAGCCCCTACTATCTCCAAAACAATTATTTCGTAACAGTTAAATATTAAGCAGAGATAGTTCATAATTCTTAACATAAATACTTATGTTTGCTTAATTGATTTGCTTTTTTTTTAATACTTACAAATTCGTTTAAATCGACAAATATAGTTTCACTTGAATTTTGCCGCTACTCCTTATAACATTGGTGTCACCGGCAAGTATCTAGTCCGTCATGCGTAAGTCTGCAACTTAATCTACATACGAGTATGTCTCATGAAGTAATTTTATGAAAACAAAATTCTATAAGATGATTCGCGTCCACAGATTCGCCAGTTTAGACATCCCGACAGGTTAATATCGAAAAAAGTCACAACTACAAAAGAACGTATTGTTGCGATTTAAAAACCGTTATTTAATATTTTTTACACAATATTATTTATTGTAAAATGCTTTATGGATATAATTTTTATTTGTTTGTAAACAATCGTAAAATCGTAAAAGTTATTCTCTTTTTTTTTTTGGCCTCTGAGCGAATAACTTGTTTTTTAATATTATTTCTTAAATAAAGATATAATTAAAATAAAAAGAGCCAGTTAATATTTTTCGTTTTAAAGGTCAAAGAAGATATACAGCGAGTTGAAGAGGCCCTGCCTTAGACCTGTCAGTCAATGGAACATGTTTGCCGACTAGAGGCGTCTTACAACAGCCTTGTGTTTACTCTCCACCTGTTGCTAGCCTTTGTCATAAATAGTTAATGCAACCACCACATGACACTCTACACCTCCTCTTATAGATCCCACTTTCGTAGTTTCCGAACTGGTACATGAGAAAACAATCTGATTTTATAAATAACATATCTTCGCAAAAGTGAAAAAAAACAAAATCTAATAAAAATGGACGATCGTTCTTTCTTATCACGTTGGAATAATCATTGCAAATTTTCGTGTTGTATACATGAGAAAGTTACGTTTCTTTAAAATTGACGTGATCAAAATATGAGAAAATAGAGAACATGGATTAATACATTGGGTAGATAAAATGCATAAATAAATACCCTATTTCACCTGATAACACGTCCATTTGCGGATATAACAAAGTACATTATTTTCATGAAGTTTTTTTCTTTTTTACTTTTTTTTTGTTGACATTGTTTCGAATAAATTTTCGCTACAAACCAGGATGTAGAAAAAATTCTATAATTACACAATAAAACAATTTGCAAAGATAAATGGCAAAATATTTAGAAACGATTTAAGATTCATTACCAACCAGACCGCAAATTAAAAAATTGGCTTTTCTGAAAATTTCGGAGAAGAGAAAAAAATTATATTCAGAGGGAAATAAACAATTATTTTTTAAAACCACTTCCTTCATACTATTGATTCAAAATTAAATTTTTATTGATTTATTTTTTCTTAGGGCTCTTTGAGAACATTCGCAAGGACTAATACAGCAGATATTTTTATATCCCAACCAATTTTAATTTAAAAATCCATTAATAATATTTTTAAAGTAATAGTCGAGAATAATAGATCACAATTTTTGCGTTTACACTGTTTTGTCATCTAAACCACAGCTGACGCCCACACCACAGCTCCGACAAACATAGAGGTCACTATAATATTAGTTCGTGTTTCAAATGATTGGAAAAAAGACTACATCCGGAGGAAGCGTCCTAGTGTCTGGAGGTCATGTACACGAGTTGTCACAACCTTGTTAACGTTATACGAAAAATAAAGCTATTTAAACTAGAATGATTTTACTTGATCTTCTAATAACACCTACCACAGATGAGAGTGACAACCAGCATATATGATAACAAAAAAGATTGTCACGGCATGTTAGGAATCGGAAAGGATAGTAATCCAGCAGCACCTCTTAACGGTCTTGAATTAGTCCTTTAATTCTGGAATGGAGATCTCTCAACCATCTTCTATTTAGTCGCTTCCTAATGGGGCATATTAGCCATAGCCATCTAGTTTATCAGCATGTTGTTATTCCCGAGATTTCTATTTTATGAAACCGGAAATAAAGAGGATGTACCTAAATGTTGGACGACTTTTGGTTGTGGTAAGTCGTTAAGTAGAGCTTTGTTGTTTAACTACCAAGTTATTAGATGTTAGTCTTGAAATTTTGGATTGAACGATAGTAGTGTTTTTTGATGTTGTTGGTTTTTTTTTTGCTGAACCGTAGATCTATGATGTTTTGACAATTTGGAAAAAAGAGGGTAGAGCAATTTCAGTCATTTGTTTAATCTTTCTTTTCATTTTGACATGTTGGCCCAGGTCATACTTCGGTCGAATTTTAGTCCAAGGTAACGTACTGTGTCCCTCTGAGGAATTAGATTGTCGCTAAAATAAATTGGTGGATATGTATCTTGTCCAAGTGTGAAGGTTATGAAGTAAATTTAATAAGTATTTTTGTATATTTAGTAAGAGAGGGTAGTCTGCGGTGATTGGGTGCTGTTAAAACGGGAGAATCCAAATTGAGTCCCAAATGCCAAAAAAGGTACCAACTGAGTCACAGTAAGTTTTCGATGCAGGGTAAATTGAGTCCCCTTTACCCGTGATATGGGTTTTTCGGACCCATACCTTTTTTCATGTATCGGGTCCAGCTTATCAGCGTTACCCAGAGACACCGTGAAACTTGCTGGGTTGTTTCCCATATATCGCGAGCGATCAAGCATAAGTCACTGTGAATTTTGTGTGATAAATGATTTCTGCCTGGTGGAAAAACGACATACAAGGACTGAGTATATTTTGAATGAAATTACAGTCAGATAAATCTTTGTATGATTTAGCTTTGTTGTTAGGTGAAAATGATTTGCTAAGTGAAGAATTTAACCATACATTTTTTACAATTTTGCTTGAACGTCCACCAGATGTTTTCCCCTGACATCAGTCATCAAGCAACAATTAAGGGTTGCATAGTAAGCCAGAAGCATAAGATATACTTTATTTAACAAATAATAACAAGTAAAAATTACATAAGTAAAATACAGTATTGTTTTTAACAATTTAAATCAGTCGGATGATGTTATGGAGGTTGATGCAGTTAATAAGATGCATGCAATTAGAAATTTATAGCCGAAAGATTAAGCATATGAGGGGAAATAAATATAAATTATGACTAACAGTAATTATGCTTAACTATTAAATCATATGCTGAATTAATTATAGGAAATAATGAGAATTTAAAGTAACATAGACAGGGACACCGTCAGCTGTGTCCAAAATAATACGCTCCCACTCAATATTTCATTTGTTTTAGTTTTGTCAATAATAGTAATATATGTATGTAAGGCTACATACCAAATTTAGTCAGATGTTCCACCACATCATTGAAGCCTACTTATTTTATTCTAAATTATCAATTATTATTGTTTGCTTCACTCTAACTGTAAATACGTGTCATCCGAAAATCAATATTGGTAGCTTTATTAAAACTTTACTAAAGCAGCCAAAATAAACTGTAATAAAATTATTATTTTTTTATTTTTATTTCTCTTTTCAGGAAATATGCATTTTATCGAACAAACATTACAAACAATAGTTTTTTTCCTAAGTTACCTACATAAAAAGTTTAGTACATTCAAAGCTAAAACTAACGCTAACGATTCAACAGAGCGCCAAACCTTTGGAATTTTCACGCCAAGCAAAAATCAGGGAAAAACCTACAATGACTTTGGGAATAACCCAGGTAGAAATTATCTTAGAATAACCATTGGAAATTCCCAGCGGTTGGACTGAAAGAGTATATATCGTAATTTATTATATTATAATGAGAACTTAGGAAATGTAATTGGATCTTTTTGTCTGTAATTTTAAGGGTAGCAGCATTTGTTTGAAACTGTTTTCGATAAAACACATATTTCTTGAAAAAGAAGAGAAAAAAAAATTAAAAATGCTTAATTAATTTAAAATACTTTGGTGTTAGCCTAGACCACACTTTATTTTATCTTTAAACTATAAACAACTAGCATATTTAAAAATAAGGCTATACTGTCAATGTATGATAAAAGTAAATGAAAGTATTTATATATCAGATTGAAATGATTTTTTTTTTCTGCATATATTTTGTTTTAACAAACCTTTATAGATTTTTAGTAAACTCTTACCTGGCTCTCCCTCCCCCCAGAGACCCGGACCCTGGGAATTTACTTTGGATAGTACTTTAATTAAAATAAGTAAATTTTACAGTTGAAAAAAGTGAATTTGGTAAAATAAGTTATTTGGATCTAAAATAATTGAATTTTAGATTGGTTCGAAGTGTCCATTGAATTATAAGTAATGAAAAGAGTATTCATCTACGGAATGAAGTATATTAACAGAATTTTTTATTCAAAACGCTTCAGATTTGATTTAACACTTTAAAAAACCTATAAAAAAATATACACAAAATTCACTAACTGGACTTAGTGACTTATGCTTGAACGCATGAAATATTTGGCAAAGGACCTAGCTCCTCACTGTTTCTAGGCACCGCTGATGAGCCGGATCCAATACCTGGAATGTCCGGGACTCAGTTTGGTTAGTGTTGGATCTTTGGAGGGACTTAATTGGTACTCTTTGCCATCTCATTAAAATTAGCGGGACTCAATTTGGATACATCCGTTAAAACTGTTGTACCTACCATTAGCCTGTTCTTGTTGTAAGATTGTTAACATCGTATTTAAAATAAGGGTTTTGATTTAGTTTTACTATATATTTCATTAAGGGACTTATGTTGCACGATTTGTTGTTATATATAAAGCTCAATGCTAAATTATGCAATCAATTTTTTTTTTTTATCAATACATCAAACTACGGTCTAAACGGACTATATGAAGTAAGATGTTTTTTAATGTAAATATTGATGAGAAGTAATGTAAGGGTGAGCAGAGGGTTGTGATAGTGAGAATGGTTCTGATAAAACTTAGAAAATTCGAAGCAATATAGATTAGTCGATTTAATTAATTTTATTTCGGTGTTTATATTCTGAATGGGGAAGAATTTCCTATTGTATATGCAGATTTTTTTTTACGGAATATATTTTGATCCTGGGTTCAAAACATCTCAATAAAATTCAGATATATTTTATCTTCCTAAAAAAAATATTAAATTTCAATCAAAAAGAAAACAAAAAGAGGCTCTCAATTCACGACGTCTATTCGTGATTATTTATTAATAATAAAAATATTTTTAATTTTCTCATGTTATTATTTTATAAAGCTTTACTTGAAATTAATATGATAATAACATGGTAATAATATGATTTAAATGGATTTTTATGACAGTAAATTTGAGCATATGTAGTAATAATAATAGTAATAAACCCATTTCCAAATATTCTAATTGAAAACGGATGAGTGGGGGAGGGGAGAATAGAGAGAATAGCAGCATTGATTGCACAAAAAAAAGTTGCACAAAAAGAGTATTGTGGTTTATTTCATCTTCTCTATTTATTTATTTTTTCAACAAAATCGTTATTCCGTTTCATTTATATATATTTTGCAATGGTAATTATACAACAAACCATTCTACTTCTGATCAATGCAAGATAAAAGAGTGAGTGGAATCAATATTCAAATCAAAGCAGTTCTGTTTACCTGCACTTACCATTAAACAAATTGCACATGATGGTATACAAAAATTTATAGGCCGGCACAATCTTTGATGGTCAATACTGTATTTTCTTATTTTTCATTGATGTTTTTTCTTTTAAATGCACTAATTAAAAGGAATAATTTAAATAGATGGATTTTCTTTATGCCAATAATAAATAAATAAAATGTTTTTGTTGCTATATATATTAGGTAATATATTATATAAATTTAAATAACAATAATATATACCTATATTCCGTTTATATCATTATTTACTTGATATTTAGTTTATGTACTTTCTTTTCTGTGGTTTTAATTAGTTTAAAACTAACTATGACCGTAAATTAAAATAAAAATAGGATTGAAGGTTGTAATTGTATTATACAAACTCACATATAAAGCATCTTAGCAATAATTCAAAGCAAGAGGTCTCACCTGCAAAAAAGAAAAACATTATTAGCAACGAATGTGATGCAGATATATTAAAAAAAAATCTTTTAATACGAAATTATTTAAAGCTTGCTCAAATATTTTCTAAATCATCAGTGATAATGGGAATAAGAGAATGATTCCACCAAAATTTAGGATATCGGGCATGAGAGTATGAGCAACTTTCAATAGAACCTTCTCCTGTCGTGAAATTAAATTTAAATAATTTTATATATATATATATATATATATATATATATATATATGTATATATTTATTTTATATATATATATATATATATATATATATATATATATATATATATATATATATATATATATATATATTAAATAAATGCTAAATGTCGGGAAGTTCTGATTTTTTTATATGTTTTTTGGGTTATGATAGACACAAAATTTTCCAATCTCGACACAACTCCGGAAGGCCATTTTAATCAAGAATAAACCTAAAATTGTCCGACAATTTTTTTTCGTAAAAAAGGAAAACTACCATTCTGTGTGTTTTTTTTAAGAAATATATCACAGAAACCGCTGTTCCTTCATAAAATAATTTTAAACACTGCTTAAAAGCACATTTAACTACTACGAAATTGAACTTTTCTTAAGACGACCAATTGATAATTTATGATGCGAAATATCGTATTAGTTTAAAAACATTGCACCAAAAAAATCATCTAATGCTAATTATATTTCATTAACTGAATTGTTAACTCACTAATAATAAACTGTTTATGATTAAAGTAATAAAATTGAAGACATTAAAAAAATTACCAATAAAGATTTATTATAAGTAATTGTTTAAAGACGTGATTAAGCCAGTAATTTTAAAAATCATGCCGACGTCGTTTATTGAGCAAACCATTTACGAAAGACATGAAACGTTTTGTCCCTAAATAACAGTATATGTTTTTTAAATTTGTAATGTGCGCAGGAGGAGTTTATTAAAGTTACAAATTGTTCATAATTACAGTAAGGCTTTCAGCACTGGTGAAGGGCAGAGTGACGACTAAGGTCTCGTCCACAAAGGAGCAGCGCCCTTCGCCCCGAAATCAGTGATAATTCTTGGCACTGACCCTAGTACCCCGCTCTGTCCACATCGGAGCACCACCATCACCCCTCTCCAAATTTAGCAAAGTTAGTCATTTTTTAAATAGGGGACGTTATCAGTATGGTAAATTCCATCATCTGTACGAGGATTTAAGACGAGATTCTGAAAGATTTTTAGGATTTCCTAAATATAAATAAATATATATATATATATATATATATATATATATATATATATATAGTTCATTTGATTTACTAAGAAATATTAAGAATTCAAGTTATCCAATATGGATTATGGGGATAATATGGTTGGAGAGAGGGTAATTCGAACCATCTGTTATCTAATCTTCGTTGTTTAAATTAATAATCTCATTCAATTTTGATAAATGATACAAGTAGATGATACAAGAGATAAGTAGAAAAGTGAATGAAAAGTTGGCCCGAATGATTATAATTAAATTTTTCGATTTTTTAATTGAACATATCGAATCACGAATAAAAATATTCTTTATATTAAATAAAGAATTCTTTAAATTATAAATAAATATGTATGAATAATACATTTGCTTAAGTAGAAACAAAATGATTAAAATGACAACTTGTTCATAAAAATAAAATAATGGTAGCACAAAAATTAAATATTTTAGGGAATATTATTTGCAATTTTATTAGGAAAAATTATGAAAATTTAAATATTTGTAAAGTACATCATTATATAAGCAATTAAAGAAATTCAGTTATGATTGGTTGTTGTGAAGATAAGATAAGAACGCCGAGATTTATTAAAATCTTTTTTTAATAAATCTCGACGTTCTGAGGCCGGGAGATGCGACGGCCGAGGGTAAAAGAATTGTCAAAATAATTGTTTGGCTTGGTGCTAGGGTAGGGTCGAGGGTCGGTGCGCGGGGCGAGGCTTCGTTATGTCCATAGGATACAATATGTTTTGTTTTTTTATTGGTGGGAGGAACTAGGGGCGGTGGGCGGGTTGGTGCTCCGTTGTGGACGAGGCCTAAGAGTCATTAGTATTTTATGCTTACTTCATCAATAGTCGAATTTTAGACCATTTACAATTTTTTTTCCGATATATCGTGTGCGGGAATCGTGGTCCTTACGGCCCTAAATAAATTTAAACCTAAATTTTAAATTTTTAGCGCTTAAGCCTTTTTCAAAAAACGATGTCGACGTGATTAACCAAGAATCTTGGATTGTTACTGTCACAAAGCCAAGATAAAAACACACCTTCATTCAAAAGAAAAAAGATCAATATCTGAAGATTTATTACACAGAACCTTCATCCACTCATGTCTTCAATTATTGGTCAAATATTCATTTTACATTAAGTGCGCAAAATCAGGTTGTTTACAAGATTTTGAGCAATAAATGAAAAATGAGCGAATATTTCGCTTTTCTTGAAAAAAAAAAATGCCTTCAGCTAGCGTGCCTTGGACGAAAATTCTGGAATCCAAGCAACATATCAAAAAATCAGAACGACCAGACCTTTTGCATTTTGAAAGTGCTTCGTTACTAGGATATATGCAAATATGAGTGTATTTTTAAATGTAACCTATTTGGTACCTCGGGGAATATGGCATTATTATTACTATATCTTTTTTTTTTTTTACTCTTCTATTATTAATATCATTAATTATAATATTATATTCTTAACAATAAAATTACCATTAATCTTATCCTTTATCACCCCATAGCACGAAACAACAACTATGTATCTCCCAGTAGAAATAACTGTGCATAAATAATTTTTTTTTTCTATCCCAAGAACCGATTATTGAGCGCATGAATAGCGGAACAAAAGAACCACGTAAGAGGCGAGACCGCTCCTGGCTCCCGCTGGTGAAGAGAGATATATTAGGTCGGATATTTCAGACTATATCAACGATGGCTCGTCGAAATCGAGAGTAGTAGAACATGGAATGTATTTGGTAACAAATCGTTGAAGTCTATCTCGAACTTTTCTACCCTCGTTATATCTCTCTTCCTACTTCACTTGCAACAATATATTCTTTTAGATGGAAAACAAAGCAATTTTTGTTTACAAAACATAAATCGTAATTAAAATTAGAAACAATTACATTTGTTTTGTTTTATTTTATAAGAAACAATTTTATTTCATGTTTCGAACCTTCAGAACAATTTTTTTTAAACATTACTCATTTATGTGCGTTACTTTTGTATTAGAAACTACATTTCACTGATACATTTGTTTTTCGATTATATATTTTTATTTATGTAAACTCCACTCCAATAAACGGCAATAAAATAGGTCTCGTAGTCAACCTAATGAAAAAAAAACCTAAAGTTCTCCTCAGCAGTAACTAGGAGATTCTGTAGCAACAGTGAAATCGAGAATTTCAACTTCGAAAGGATACTCTAGTTTTTATATCCTTCTTCTGCCGTAAATAATGAAAATCTGATCATATAAGAAAATAAAAGCAGGATAATGGCTTGTAATGGAGCCTACCACGCAAACCTGAAACATCTCATGTCTCGATTGTTGTCTAAATTATATAAAACTGTTATAATTCCTATGGAGCGGAAACCTGGTGTTTGTCCCAAGTTGATTGCCGTAAACTGAGAGTAGTCGAAAGAAATATTATTAGAAGAATTTACGGAGCAATAAGAGTTTGTGGTGATTATAAAATTAAGAACAACGATGATATTAGGCTAAGATGGGCCAGACATTTGGTTCATGGTGGGTGAAAGTGTAGAGAGGAAAAGTGATGGAGGCGCACTTCAGTGGGAAAAGGAAAAGGCTCTTGGAAAAGTCCAAGAAGCAAGAGGAAGGGTAAAGTGGAGAGAAATCTGAGGAAGCTGGGAGACCGCAATTGGAAGAGAGAGGTGCAGGACAGGGAGAAATGGGAAAAGATAACTCCAAATGGAAAAGGAATCCAAGGGTCTCTCTTACCTATAGAGGCGAGAAGTTAGTTATGAACTCAATAAGTAAATACATAAAAATAGCCTAATTAGTTTTTAAGTACACCTGTCAGAAAAGTAAATAGTATATTTATCACTGTCCTAAAAGAGTATTTTTAGGTAGTTCTTGTGAAATATTGATAGTACTATCTGTGTGTAGGTGATTCAAACTGTTTGAACTTGTCATAAAAGTTTGTTCCAATTTCTTTCTTTATATCTCAGAGCCTACGGGGAGAATGATTTTAGTCCACATTTTTTAAGTTGTAGTGCCGTCTTGTGAGGAATTTGAAATATCCAATAGTGATGTCGTTTCCAGGTAAAATGTTCTTGTTTAAGTAAAAAATTCATAAGCAAATACCATATGCTGTGAAAGATTGGTTTAGGTCCACTTGCACTTGAATGTTGTTGTACTTTATGGCACGTATGGACCTTCCACTAATTAATTATTACTATCCTAATAACTAATTTCAGTTTAAGCTCGAATGGTAATAAAGATCGTGTAGGTAATGGATAAAAATCAGTTAACCAGTTATTTTTTGTGGGAAAGAACTAAATAGATATCTTCAAGGATTTTTTTATATTTTAAATTGGTTTCACACCCTCATTTTTTCATGAATTTTTTATGATCATAGCAATTGCCAAACGTTCAAGTGTTTAAACGAAAATTTTCATAACTATCGAATTGTGAAAATTTATTATGTAATTAAACGTAAAGCATATAACTTAAATTTTCACTGTTTAAATTTTTTGTGATTAAAATCATTCTTCCCCTGGACTCTTCATGTGTCAATTGAATATATTACAACAATCATTTAAATTCTATTATATCTGATCATACTATATTATTTCATTGAAATCAGAGATGACTAATATAATACCTAAAATAACTATTTTTTAATAACTAATAAAATAATGAATGTATATAATATTTACAAAATAAGCATACTCACCAATATCACTATAATCTCAATTTGTAACTTATAAGATGTAAAAATAAATAAATAAAAAGAAACACGTGTCTTTATATATAAATCCAACGTAATATATTATTTTCATATATATTTATAGCTTAAGTGATATTGAGATATCATTTCAGAGAATAGTTTTCCTTTGTTTTATAGTTTATAACAACTTATTAACAATTTCGAAATAAAAATGTGCCAATAGGGTTCTTATTCACAACGGGAACCAACATATTTGCCAATATACATTTAAAATATATATATATATATATATATATATATATATATATATATATATATATATATATACATATATATATATACATATATATATTACATATATATTACATATATACATATACATATATTTTTGTTACTATTCTTTAAGGCTTCTAGTGGTTCCGAAATATATTTATTGAATTATACATACCAGTTTTATATGTTCATTTTTCGTTATATATATATATATATATATATATATATATATATATATATATATTTTTTTTTTTAAATGTATATTGGCAAATATGTTGGTTCCCGTTGTATATATATATATATATATATATATATATATATATATATATATATATATATATATATATATACAACTGGCAATATATATATATATATATATATATATATATATATACAACTGGCAATATATATATAGATATATGTATATATATATATATATATATATATATATATATATATATATACAACGGGAACCAACATATTTGCCAATATACATTTAAAATATATATATATATATATATATATATATATATATATATATATATATATATATATATATATATATATATATATAACGGAAAATGAACATAAAAAACTGGTATGTATAATTCAATTAATATATTTCGGAACCACTAGAAGCCTTAAAGAATAGTAACAAAAATTGTATACAAACCGATGTGTCAGAAAATATAATTGCTATTATTTATAAAAATACATGAGATAAAACTAATACATAAGATCAATCTAGCATAATTTACGAAACAGGCTTCAATGATCTGGTAGAATGATGACATTCACAGCAAAGACAAAAAAAGGAGGAAAAATTAAGGCAAGGATTAATTTTAAATAGACCTTAAAATGTTAATTTAAAAATATATAGCTAGATTAATAAATAAAAATATGTTAATAATATTTGAAATAATATTAATATATATTATATATTTTTTCTAATAAATTATTATAAAACTAGGTATCGAATGGTTTCAAAATCTTAATCACAGCTGCTGGTATAATTATAATAGAATTTGGAATTAAGGTATCTTTATTATAATAGGAAAATTAAATCCATTAAAATAAGTTTTTTTATATTTTAATTAATGGATAGTATCCATTTTACTATGTCCTATAATTATCTATTAAAAATGAATTAAAGTAATTATTTATTATACTTATAAATTATTATCTAACTAATTATTGTTAAATCAATCGTAAAAACAGCTCTTAGCTTGAAATTAAAAACAAATGTTTTGGCTTAATTGCTCGTTTTGTATAAAGCACCTTACTTAAAAAGAAATTAATAAAATTACTCAATGACTGCACAGTTATTAAAATATCAATTCAATTACTACTGATTAAAATCAATTCAAATACAGCTTTAGATACTAATTAGTTAAACGTATTTGTATCCAATGTATTTGGTGGAATTGGTTTTAAAATTAATAATAACTTTTATCCTGAACACTTGGCCTCTGAGAAAAACACGATTGTAATTACTGGACGTACATTTTTCTATCTTTATATAGGTGATACTTGTCAATATTGATCTACCATAAATTATTATCAGTAATAATTAACAATTAATAGCTGTATCGGTTTACTGCTGCGTATCAGTAAATAACACATTAATATGCAAATTTTTTTTTTTTTTAAATGTAATTCTTCTACATTAATCTAAAGGAATGATAATTAAGAAGGTGAAGGATTGAATTATATTTTGAATAGCTTAATGAATGTTAGAATGGATGATTAGTGGACGAGATGTGTCAGAAATTTCCAAACGAGGTAATATGAATGGTAAAGGATTTTTAAAAGAAACCGTTATATGAGAGAGAATTTTAGATGCAATAAAAAATTGGAAATAGAAATATAGGTTGTGGATATCAAGAATATAGGAAGGATTTTTAATTTTTAGGAATAAGGAAATGTCCTCGGAGATTAGGGTATATCCAACCTAGTTTGTAATACCAGCAAGAGATCTGAGAGTGTCTGAAGTGTACATTTTCATAATTCTTCCCTCAGTGCGTAGTGGGGTAAAATTAGCTCAAAGTCAATCAATCAAAATCCAAGGATGTCAGTTCCACCCTTCGACGCAGATCCTGTCTGACACTCCATTTTAAATCCTTACCGCACGATAAGAATTTATATTAGACAAAGAGCTGATATATCTATATCTATATCAATCTATCTATAGATATGATATATCTATATACTAGACTTAAAAGAAAAGATCTTGACTGACATGAAATAAGCAATGGAGCATTAATCTCTTCAGTCTCCTCTCGAAATGAACAGATCCTTCAATATAAAATCATGCATTGTGTTTCTAATTCTGTTTGGAGTATAAACAATATGCCCTTATCACATAAACTATCAAAATCGTAATCTTCCATGATTTCTCTA
Source organism: Rhaphigaster nebulosa (assembly GCA_948150685.1). Lineage (NCBI taxonomy): Eukaryota > Metazoa > Arthropoda > Insecta > Hemiptera > Pentatomidae > Rhaphigaster > Rhaphigaster nebulosa. The sequence goes on from OX411308.1 coordinate 161,963,208, forward strand.
ACATCTCCATAGAAGTTGGAAAACAGGGTTTTATTCTTTCTTTTTTTTTTATAAAGCTCATTAAAGCGTTAAATTATATATTCAATAGTAAGGCAATATCAGGTAATTATTTATATAATGGATGGATAAATGCAATTATAATTAAATTCCTTCCAGACAGTTCTGTTAGCCAATAAATGTTTCTCGTTAACAAATCTTCTTTACAAATAATAACTAACCGTTTAAATTAAATCACAATTAAGTTAGTGACGAGTTGATGGTGGATGGAAAGCTCTATATAAATTGCAAGTATATTTTCGCCGAGAAACGTAAAGAATTAGTCCGGGCTTTGGAAAGAAGAGGCTCTGGGAATCCTTTGATGGAATATTCATCAAAAAGACCTCACAAATCCCCTCAAAGCTTCTGAGGCAAGTTGTATAAAAAGGACATCTTTTTTTTTGTGATGAACTGCTGAATGGGTATCTTGCTCTTCTACCAGCGTCATAAACCGTTTCCTGCCGTATTTGAGGAGGTCTTCGTAAGTAACTGCCACAATATGATGATTTCTAATGTCAGTGAATCAAGACAATGATTGTATTCTGAAACTAAATGTTGCTGTTTATGATTAAAATACTGACGACATAACGCCTTCGTTGTTTCATGCGTATAATCGCCTAGTTTGAAACCTGAAGGAACCTTAAATCTCTTGCTGTATTATTTACCGATACGAACTTCCGAATTTACCATCTCCTTTAATTTAAATCGTCAATCCACTCCCACATAAGGTTTTAGTGGACTTATTACTATACTCCGTTTTTCTATAGAGCATCATTTTTACCGACCAATTCGTTTTTACGATCCACCACTTTCTGGAAGTCTCTTCCTCCTAAAACCAGGAATGCACCTTTCTTATGATCATTTTAAGCTCTCCTATTCCAATTTTTGTTCAAAGTCCAGCTAGAAGTGAGAAAGGGTTTACAGCAACTGCAGGTAAGAATAATCCTTATAAATTCATCATTAATAATGTGTTGTATATAGATAATTGTGTTTTGTTTTTTTCTTGAAACATAAATGTGCTTTTCATAAGCACCTAAAGTTCAAAAAAAAACTTTCAAAAGTTAGTAGACTATCAGAACTAATTAGTTCTGATAGTCTAATTTTAGCTTGTGGCAATATCATTAATGATATTGCCCCATGCTAAAATTAGCTTAGAGGGTGAAAGAGGTCTTGCAAAAGAGGTCATAACATAACATATATACATACATAACTGTGGTGTAAAAGTGTAATATTGACTATTTCCTGATATCTTTATAATGTTTTTATATTCTAATCATGGAAAAAAATCTGAATTTGAAATTGAAAATTGGTCGATATCATAGATAATTAATCTATGTAATCATTTTCAATTAACCCTAAAAGCTACGCTATTTTTTTTTTGTCTGAACTACCTTACAATGCAGCCACTTTATCAGTTTCGGTCACCGCACTACCGCTCTCTAGCGCTATTTGTGCAAATTAATTGCTTTCTATCCAATTGTAAAATGTGTAGTCATTGGAATTATTACTCCTTAAATTATATATTATTTAAAAATATAATTGCTGTCGACTTCCGCTCGCTATGCTTGCTCAAGTGATAAACAAAATCCCAACGTATCCTTTTCAGTAGAGGTCGAGCCCTTGCCGTAATTTGAATTGTTACTGCTTTAATTAGATCATAGTTGTCGACTTCCACAGGCTCAAAAAATATACAAATCCTCAATAGATTATTTTCAGTAGAGGTCGGGCTCTTACCGCTATTTAAATCATTACCGGTTTAAGTACTTCCCCAGACAATCTAATTAGACAGCACTAATAATTTTAAATAGTATCTAATTAAAGGAGTAATAATTTTAATAGTTACCAACAATACGAATTTTACAATTGAATAGAAATCAATTATCTACCACAAATAGAGAGAGGTAGTGCGGCGACCGCTACTGATAATGCTGCATTGTATAGTTGTGCCTTTGTTTCTATTAATTAAATTATTGATTCTCCATTCTATCACCCATTCATATATATATATATATATATATATATATATATATATATATATATATATATACACACATAATTTTGATGAATCTAAAATGATACTTGTATTTTCGCTTTTCTTGAAAAAAAAAAATGCCTTCAGCTAGCGTGCCTTGGACGAAAATTCTGGAATCCAAGCAACATATCAAAAAATCAGAACGACCAGACCTTTTGCATTTTGAAAGTGCTTCGTTACTAGGATATATGCAAATATGAGTGTATTTTTAAATGTAACCTATTTGGTACCTCGGGGAATATGGCATTATTATTACTATATCTTTTTTTTTTTTTACTCTTCTATTATTAATATCATTAATTATAATATTATATTCTTAACAATAAAATTACCATTAATCTTATCCTTTATCACCCCATAGCACGAAACAACAACTATGTATCTCCCAGTAGAAATAACTGTGCATAAATAATTTTTTTTTTCTATCCCAAGAACCGATTATTGAGCGCATGAATAGCGGAACAAAAGAACCACGTAAGAGGCGAGACCGCTCCTGGCTCCCGCTGGTGAAGAGAGATATATTAGGTCGGATATTTCAGACTATATCAACGATGGCTCGTCGAAATCGAGAGTAGTAGAACATGGAATGTATTTGGTAACAAATCGTTGAAGTCTATCTCGAACTTTTCTACCCTCGTTATATCTCTCTTCCTACTTCACTTGCAACAATATATTCTTTTAGATGGAAAACAAAGCAATTTTTGTTTACAAAACATAAATCGTAATTAAAATTAGAAACAATTACATTTGTTTTGTTTTATTTTATAAGAAACAATTTTATTTCATGTTTCGAACCTTCAGAACAATTTTTTTTAAACATTACTCATTTATGTGCGTTACTTTTGTATTAGAAACTACATTTCACTGATACATTTGTTTTTCGATTATATATTTTTATTTATGTAAACTCCACTCCAATAAACGGCAATAAAATAGGTCTCGTAGTCAACCTAATGAAAAAAAAACCTAAAGTTCTCCTCAGCAGTAACTAGGAGATTCTGTAGCAACAGTGAAATCGAGAATTTCAACTTCGAAAGGATACTCTAGTTTTTATATCCTTCTTCTGCCGTAAATAATGAAAATCTGATCATATAAGAAAATAAAAGCAGGATAATGGCTTGTAATGGAGCCTACCACGCAAACCTGAAACATCTCATGTCTCGATTGTTGTCTAAATTATATAAAACTGTTATAATTCCTATGGAGCGGAAACCTGGTGTTTGTCCCAAGTTGATTGCCGTAAACTGAGAGTAGTCGAAAGAAATATTATTAGAAGAATTTACGGAGCAATAAGAGTTTGTGGTGATTATAAAATTAAGAACAACGATGATATTAGGCTAAGATGGGCCAGACATTTGGTTCATGGTGGGTGAAAGTGTAGAGAGGAAAAGTGATGGAGGCGCACTTCAGTGGGAAAAGGAAAAGGCTCTTGGAAAAGTCCAAGAAGCAAGAGGAAGGGTAAAGTGGAGAGAAATCTGAGGAAGCTGGGAGACCGCAATTGGAAGAGAGAGGTGCAGGACAGGGAGAAATGGGAAAAGATAACTCCAAATGGAAAAGGAATCCAAGGGTCTCTCTTACCTATAGAGGCGAGAAGTTAGTTATGAACTCAATAAGTAAATACATAAAAATAGCCTAATTAGTTTTTAAGTACACCTGTCAGAAAAGTAAATAGTATATTTATCACTGTCCTAAAAGAGTATTTTTAGGTAGTTCTTGTGAAATATTGATAGTACTATCTGTGTGTGGGTGATTCAAACTGTTTGAACTTGTCATAAAAGTTTGTTCCAATTTCTTTCTTTATATCTCAGAGCCTACGGGGAGAATGATTTTAGTCCACATTTTTTAAGTTGTAGTGCCGTCTTGTGAGGAATTTGAAATATCCAATAGTGATGTCGTTTCCAGGTAAAATGTTCTTGTTTAAGTAAAAAATTCATAAGCAAATACCATATGCTGTGAAAGATTGGTTTAGGTCCACTTGCACTTGAATGTTGTTGTACTTTATGGCACGTATGGACCTTCCACTAATTAATTATTACTATCCTAATAACTAATTTCAGTTTAAGCTCGAATGGTAATAAAGATCGTGTAGGTAATGGATAAAAATCAGTTAACCAGTTATTTTTTGTGGGAAAGAACTAAATAGATATCTTCAAGGATTTTTTTATATTTTAAATTGGTTTCACACCCTCATTTTTTCATGAATTTTTTATGATCATAGCAATTGCCAAACGTTCAAGTGTTTAAACGAAAATTTTCATAACTATCGAATTGTGAAAATTTATTATGTAATTAAACGTAAAGCATATAACTTAAATTTTCACTGTTTAAATTTTTTGTGATTAAAATCATTCTTCCCCTGGACTCTTCATGTGTCAATTGAATATATTACAACAATCATTTAAATTCTATTATATCTGATCATACTATATTATTTCATTGAAATCAGAGATGACTAATATAATACCTAAAATAACTATTTTTTAATAACTAATAAAATAATGAATGTATATAATATTTACAAAATAAGCATACTCACCAATATCACTATAATCTCAATTTGTAACTTATAAGATGTAAAAATAAATAAATAAAAAGAAACACGTGTCTTTATATATAAATCCAACGTAATATATTATTTTCATATATATTTATAGCTTAAGTGATATTGAGATATCATTTCAGAGAATAGTTTTCCTTTGTTTTATAGTTTATAACAACTTATTAACAATTTCGAAATAAAAATGTGCCAATAGGGTTCTTATTCACAACGGGAACCAACATATTTGCCAATATACATTTAAAATATATATATATATATATATATATATATATATATATATATATATATATATATATATATATATATACATATATATATATACATATATATATTACATATATATTACATATATACATATACATATATTTTTGTTACTATTCTTTAAGGCTTCTAGTGGTTCCGAAATATATTTATTGAATTATACATACCAGTTTTATATGTTCATTTTTCGTTATATATATATATATATATATATATTTTTTTTTTTTTAAATGTATATTGGCAAATATGTTGGTTCCCGTTGTATATATATATATATATATATATATATATATATATATATATATATATATATATATATATATATAGATATATATATATACAACTGGCAATATATATATATATATATATATATATATATATATATATATATATATATATATATATATATATATATATATATATATATATATATATATATATATATACAACGGGAACCAACATATTTGCCAATATACATTTAAAATATATATATATATATATATATATATATATATATATATATATATATATATATAACGGAAAATGAACATAAAAAACTGGTATGTATAATTCAATTAATATATTTCGGAACCACTAGAAGCCTTAAAGAATAGTAACAAAAATTGTATACAAACCGATGTGTCAGAAAATATAATTGCTATTATTTATAAAAATACATGAGATAAAACTAATACATAAGATCAATCTAGCATAATTTACGAAACAGGCTTCAATGATCTGGTAGAATGATGACATTCACAGCAAAGACAAAAAAAGGAGGAAAAATTAAGGCAAGGATTAATTTTAAATAGACCTTAAAATGTTAATTTAAAAATATATAGCTAGATTAATAAATAAAAATATGTTAATAATATTTGAAATAATATTAATATATATTATATATTTTTTCTAATAAATTATTATAAAACTAGGTATCGAATGGTTTCAAAATCTTAATCACAGCTGCTGGTATAATTATAATAGAATTTGGAATTAAGGTATCTTTATTATAATAGGAAAATTAAATCCATTAAAATAAGTTTTTTTATATTTTAATTAATGGATAGTATCCATTTTACTATGTCCTATAATTATCTATTAAAAATGAATTAAAGTAATTATTTATTATACTTATAAATTATTATCTAACTAATTATTGTTAAATCAATCGTAAAAACAGCTCTTAGCTTGAAATTAAAAACAAATGTTTTGGCTTAATTGCTCGTTTTGTATAAAGCACCTTACTTAAAAAGAAATTAATAAAATTACTCAATGACTGCACAGTTATTAAAATATCAATTCAATTACTACTGATTAAAATCAATTCAAATACAGCTTTAGATACTAATTAGTTAAACGTATTTGTATCCAATGTATTTGGTGGAATTGGTTTTAAAATTAATAATAACTTTTATCCTGAACACTTGGCCTCTGAGAAAAACACGATTGTAATTACTGGACGTACATTTTTCTATCTTTATATAGGTGATACTTGTCAATATTGATCTACCATAAATTATTATCAGTAATAATTAACAATTAATAGCTGTATCGGTTTACTGCTGCGTATCAGTAAATAACACATTAATATGCAAATTTTTTTTTTTTTTAAATGTAATTCTTCTACATTAATCTAAAGGAATGATAATTAAGAAGGTGAAGGATTGAATTATATTTTGAATAGCTTAATGAATGTTAGAATGGATGATTAGTGGACGAGATGTGTCAGAAATTTCCAAACGAGGTAATATGAATGGTAAAGGATTTTTAAAAGAAACCGTTATATGAGAGAGAATTTTAGATGCAATAAAAAATTGGAAATAGAAATATAGGTTGTGGATATCAAGAATATAGGAAGGATTTTTAATTTTTAGGAATAAGGAAATGTCCTCGGAGATTAGGGTATATCCAACCTAGTTTGTAATACCAGCAAGAGATCTGAGAGTGTCTGAAGTGTACATTTTCATAATTCTTCCCTCAGTGCGTAGTGGGGTAAAATTAGCTCAAAGTCAATCAATCAAAATCCAAGGATGTCAGTTCCACCCTTCGACGCAGATCCTGTCTGACACTCCATTTTAAATCCTTACCGCACGATAAGAATTTATATTAGACAAAGAGCTGATATATCTATATCTATATCAATCTATCTATAGATATGATATATCTATATACTAGACTTAAAAGAAAAGATCTTGACTGACATGAAATAAGCAATGGAGCATTAATCTCTTCAGTCTCCTCTCGAAATGAACAGATCCTTCAATATAAAATCATGCATTGTGTTTCTAATTCTGTTTGGAGTATAAACAATATGCCCTTATCACATAAACTATCAAAATCGTAATCTTCCATGATTTCTCTAACATCTCCATAGAAGTTGGAAAACAGGGTTTTATTCTTTCTTTTTTTTTTATAAAGCTCATTAAAGCGTTAAATTATATATTCAATAGTAAGGCAATATCAGGTAATTATTTATATAATGGATGGATAAATGCAATTATAATTAAATTCCTTCCAGACAGTTCTGTTAGCCAATAAATGTTTCTCGTTAACAAATCTTCTTTACAAATAATAACTAACCGTTTAAATTAAATCACAATTAAGTTAGTGACGAGTTGATGGTGGATGGAAAGCTCTATATAAATTGCAAGTATATTTTCGCCGAGAAACGTAAAGAATTAGTCCGGGCTTTGGAAAGAAGAGGCTCTGGGAATCCTTTGATGGAATATTCATCAAAAAGACCTCACAAATCCCCTCAAAGCTTCTGAGGCAAGTTGTATAAAAAGGACATCTTTTTTTTTGTGATGAACTGCTGAATGGGTATCTTGCTCTTCTACCAGCGTCATAAACCGTTTCCTGCCGTATTTGAGGAGGTCTTCGTAAGTAACTGCCACAATATGATGATTTCTAATGTCAGTGAATCAAGACAATGATTGTATTCTGAAACTAAATGTTGCTGTTTATGATTAAAATACTGACGACATAACGCCTTCGTTGTTTCATGCGTATAATCGCCTAGTTTGAAACCTGAAGGAACCTTAAATCTCTTGCTGTATTATTTACCGATACGAACTTCCGAATTTACCATCTCCTTTAATTTAAATCGTCAATCCACTCCCACATAAGGTTTTAGTGGACTTATTACTATACTCCGTTTTTCTATAGAGCATCATTTTTACCGACCAATTCGTTTTTACGATCCACCACTTTCTGGAAGTCTCTTCCTCCTAAAACCAGGAATGCACCTTTCTTATGATCATTTTAAGCTCTCCTATTCCAATTTTTGTTCAAAGTCCAGCTAGAAGTGAGAAAGGGTTTACAGCAACTGCAGGTAAGAATAATCCTTATAAATTCATCATTAATAATGTGTTGTATATAGATAATTGTGTTTTGTTTTTTTCTTGAAACATAAATGTGCTTTTCATAAGCACCTAAAGTTCAAAAAAAAACTTTCAAAAGTTAGTAGACTATCAGAACTAATTAGTTCTGATAGTCTAATTTTAGCTTGTGGCAATATCATTAATGATATTGCCCCATGCTAAAATTAGCTTAGAGGGTGAAAGAGGTCTTGCAAAAGAGGTCATAACATAACATATATACATACATAACTGTGGTGTAAAAGTGTAATATTGACTATTTCCTGATATCTTTATAATGTTTTTATATTCTAATCATGGAAAAAAATCTGAATTTGAAATTGAAAATTGGTCGATATCATAGATAATTAATCTATGTAATCATTTTCAATTAACCCTAAAAGCTACGCTATTTTTTTTTTGTCTGAACTACCTTACAATGCAGCCACTTTATCAGTTTCGGTCACCGCACTACCGCTCTCTAGCGCTATTTGTGCAAATTAATTGCTTTCTATCCAATTGTAAAATGTGTAGTCATTGGAATTATTACTCCTTAAATTATATATTATTTAAAAATATAATTGCTGTCGACTTCCGCTCGCTATGCTTGCTCAAGTGATAAACAAAATCCCAACGTATCCTTTTCAGTAGAGGTCGAGCCCTTGCCGTAATTTGAATTGTTACTGCTTTAATTAGATCATAGTTGTCGACTTCCACAGGCTCAAAAAATATACAAATCCTCAATAGATTATTTTCAGTAGAGGTCGGGCTCTTACCGCTATTTAAATCATTACCGGTTTAAGTACTTCCCCAGACAATCTAATTAGACAGCACTAATAATTTTAAATAGTATCTAATTAAAGGAGTAATAATTTTAATAGTTACCAACAATACGAATTTTACAATTGAATAGAAATCAATTATCTACCACAAATAGAGAGAGGTAGTGCGGCGACCGCTACTGATAATGCTGCATTGTATAGTTGTGCCTTTGTTTCTATTAATTAAATTATTGATTCTCCATTCTATCACCCATTCATATATATATATATATATATATATATATATATATATATATATATATATATATATATATATATATATATACACACATAATTTTGATGAATCTAAAATGATACTTGTATTTTCACTTTGAATAATACTTTGGGAGATTACATCTATGGAGCACCATCAAGGAATCTTTGCAATCCATTCCACCCTTAGATAACTCGGAAGGATAGCCATTACCCTAAGTACATCCTATTCCATATTACTCGAGATTCAAGGATGACTACACGTTGCCAGAACACCTCACGCAGGAATAAAGTCGGTTAAGCTGATGAGGCGGAGTTATCCTCCTAAAGTTTGTTAATCCCATCCTTTCCTGGACTAGATCTGGAATTATTAAGTTAGACCGCACAAGTTACTGGAAGGGTAAACAGATAAGTGAGGCAGTTCACTTGGAATGCTAAGCGAATTACCGACTTCTACACACCCCGCTTTTAATAACTCTTATCTCCGACTTGTGTATGTATCTTTCCTAGAAGACATTGTGTAAATTATTCCTTTGTGTGAGCAGACATGTTAGGTTCTTTGAAAAAAAATAATAATAATATTTACAAAGTTTTTCAAAACACCAAGACAATAAATTTTGTTAAATTGAAATTTATTGTGGCATTTCTAATGACTAAAAATTCTCAATAAGATATCCATCCTTATTTTAAATCTGTGGTTAAAGGCCTCCTCTCGTCCCTCTTAATTTTCATGATTACCTCGGAGATGAAAAAAAAGATATTTTCGACGTCCTTCGTTTTCCTACTTCTCACTTTATTGGATCCGATTTTTCTTTTTAACACAAGATCGATTTTCGATAAAACTTTGTGAGTATGAAGCGATAGAAAATGATAGCACTAATTTGTCAAGAATGCAAAGAATTTTAGGAAAAAATTATTGGGGCCATGATAACAGAAATGAAATCGCAATCCAATTGTATAATCATAACTTGAATAAATCATAGCCTATCTAAAACTTTCTTTTTTTGGATTTTGGTTGAATCGTTACTAAAATAAAGCAAAACCACAGCAATCTCACGTTAAAAAAAAAAATAATAATAGCATTTCAGGGTCGAAATTAGAGACGGAATAAAATGTTAAATCTATATGAAACATATCTTACTATGATATTTATATATTATGTTCAGATTTTTTCTCCAATATTTTTTATGGTTTTGCACCAAAATTGTCTCATAATATTTTTTACAATTTTTAATAAAATTTTGAGATCGTAATTGATGAACCATCGGTGGGGGAGATCATTTTTAATTATTAAAATTTTCTGCTAACTAATTAAAATGGTGTTTTTTAAAAATGCGCTTTTTATAAAATTCATATCTCACAACAAAAAAAAGTATGATTCTTAGTTATGTATATTTCTTATTTCCTACTAGATAATTTCTAATCAGGTATACTATTATATATACTTCTAATTTTATAGATACCTTCCCTAGTTCGTACTTATTTGTATTCTGTGATTGGCATATTAAAAATAAAGTATTATTTTTCAATTAAGTAACTGAAGAAGGAAGGGAAAGTCTCCTCCCTAGGTAATAAGTAGGAAATATAATAGTTATAAACATAATAGTTATTTTGCCTTACTTTATTTATTAGTTTATAATTGATCAAGACTTAATTATTTATGGCCTCCTCCATCCCAATAAAATTGTCTACAATTATTCTCTATGTTCACTATCACATGTTCGGCTGATCCGTATGGTCGGACGCAAATAAGGATTTATCACATAGAAGATTTTACATTTTTTTGCATATATTTCCATCTTATTAGATAGCACATCAATTGTACATTATAATTTTTATATATTACTTTAAATTCTTATTCTTTTCTTCTTTTGAAAAATTAAGTATATTTATACTTATAATTAAGTATATATTTTATACAAATATTATTAAGTATATTTGTGCAATAGTAGCATATGATTATTATTAGATAATAATTTATATTTATTCCCCTTCATATTTTTAATCATTCAACTATACGTTTTAATTTATATCTACCATAGGTATCTTATTAAACGTTGCAGCCTCCACAATACTCGACTTATTAAAATTGTAAAAAAATACTGTATTTTATTTTTGTAATTTTAAAATGTTTATACTTGGTATTGATCGATAGTTGCAGCTATCTAACTTGGCATAATTATTATTTTTTTAATATATTTTTTAAACTAAACTCTTTATTTTTTTACTATACTTTAAACCCGACCTTCGAGAATTCACAATCTGAATCAGCAATAACAATTGTTCAATGGCATACAATGCATTTTCCTCTGAATCCTATTTCCGGAATATCCGGATCAGATTTTTCGAAATTATTTTTCATATAATTCAACAAAATTATGTTCACATTAGATAATAATTCTTAACTATGATTGCAAGAACGTAACTAAACGAAAATAATAGGCCAAAAATTTGCTTTTTAATTTGCTTCAATGTACAGTTCCAGCATAGATTGTACAATATGTTATGGTAATTAAATATTTTTCGTTGAATTTAAGAAAGGTTTACAAGATGGCCTCAGGACGTTGAAGTGTATTGACTCAGCTATAAATGTTTCAGAGTCTGCTTATTTAAGGATTTGTTTTGCTTATTACCGGGATTATCCTGATTTTCGGTTATCCGGATTGCCTTTGGTCCCATTTAATCCGAATAAACGAGGTTTTATGGTATCTCAATTTATTTTTTGAGGGAGTATAATTACTATTTAATTTTAATTATTTTTATATAATGAGGTATATGATACCTCCCCCCAACAATGCATCACACTGCTACAAGCTATCTCTTTGCCCAGACAGATTCCGAAGTGAGGTAACAGATGAGGAAGCAGAAAAACTGGACTAAGTGGTCTCAGGTGGGGCCCCAAAGGTAGAACAGAACCTTTAGCAAAAACCCAAGACCCTTCGACCGGAAAATCAAGGCGGAGCCACATCTAACGAGATTTCTATCCGATTGAAGGAATCTGTCCTTTCTGTAATTGAAAATTTATTTGTAACTTACAGTGTAATACGTAATTTATCATTTTATTAATTATCATTTTATTATAATTTTTTATCACTTTATTACCATTTTTTTAATAATAGTTTCTAATTTAACTTATAATTCTGAATCAGTAGATAATTAAACAGTAAATACTTTACACCACCTTCTTCTACGACTTATAAGCTATAATAAAGTATTATTCATTTTATTTTTTTAAATATTTTGATATTTAATATCTTTATTTGCCAGCAAATTCACTTGGTTGTTAACAACGACAGGTATGAATACCAAAATAAAACCAAAAAAATAAATATAAAGCAATTTATTTTACAATTGTTGTTACTGAAACATAATAAATAACAAGAAAAAATGATAAAACTTGAACATTGCAACTTAGTTTTTTAGCAGTAGTAGTAGCAACAAAGCAGTTTAGTTTTTTTTTACGATTTTTTAAAATTTTATCTTATCATCAACATATATCTTTTTGATTCTCGTTATTAATTTTGGTTATAATTCTAAATGGTTTTGATAACCTCTCTTATTACAAGTAAAGAAAATCATAGTTGAAAACGATGTCCTAGCGAAGTCATTAATTAAACGTTCTGGGAAGAAATATCCCCAACATTTTTAAAACTAAGTAAGTTCAGATATAAAAAGAAAATTTAACGATATATCTTGAATATTGAGTTGAAACATATCAAATTACCACATTTTAAAATTAAATTAAAGGAAGCAAACAGTATGCACCTAACATACTAAAAAAATTGCAGAATTTTGTAATGATTAAGAGTTCGAAATTGTAAACTAAAAAATACATAATTTTGACAACCATTTCTTCACTGGCACAGAACCTTTTTATTTTTTTTTTAAAGAAAACTAGTTTTTATATTTTAAATATATATGCTGTATAGACTTTATTTCAAATTACAGAAAACGTATTTTACATATTAAAGATATGTTCTTATTCAATTAAGTGTATATAAAGAAGGCTATGAGCTCCTCGCAATGTCCTTTATCAAAGCCGCAGACCTTTTTAGGATAAACAGCATACCATCGCAGTTTCTTATCAACCTACCCCCTTCATCAAGAACAAGCATATCTCAGCTAAACCTGAAGACTACAGCGGTGTGTTAAAACTCATATGAGTAAGATAACCAGAAGCCATGTCAGCTGTTTTGATCCTCGGCCCAGCAAACTCTCAGTTCTTTCGAAACCACATTCCTGTAATTCCATCTCCAGGAAGAGAGTAAGACCAAGGCCTTCCCCCTCCTCACCAATTCCCAATACATCAATAAATTCTATAACTCGTGAATACACTCATTCCTCACAATGAATACTTACAAAGATGAATATAAATCAAATTAAATATGTAAAATATATTTATTTTCTTTAAAAAAAAATTTTAGTTTGTGTAAAAAAAAAAAATTATGAATGTATTTATTATAAAATTTATAGAATAGTGCCATTCTCATATAAAATAGCAATTTTTGTGTAATGATAAATCCTTAAATAAAAAATATTCCACTTTCGTGTTTTATGGTATTGTACGATATCACAGCAGTGCTCGGAAGCAAGCACCTGAGGCGGTTCAAATAATTACAGCTGGCCTTATTTTTAAGTCTTCTTCTTCCATGGTACTACAGCCCAATGTGGGCTCTGGCCTCCTCGCTGAGCTTTCGCCAGGTCGTTCTGTCCTGTGCTGCTGCTCTCCAGTTCGTCACTTTTAGGATGGCTTTAGCGTCCTGAGAGACACAATCTTCCCATCTTAGTCTGGGTCGCCCTCTCCCTCTAGTTCGGTTAAGGTTTCCGTCCAGAAGACTTTTTGGGATGTCACTGCTCTTCATTCGGGCAACGTGTCTTCTCCACTCGTTACCAGGACATAATATTCTTCGAAGAATTTTCCTTTCGAAGATGAGGATCTCATTCTCTCTTGCCTTCGTTAGAATCCACGTCTCTGAGGCGTACATCAAAACTGGACGAATCAGAATCTTCCTTGTTATATACTGGCTGTTGAGGTGTTTCCGTAATCCGAAATAACTCTTGTTAGCATTAAGAATTCTCCTGCCCACCTCCAGAGAAATATTGTTTGTTATCGGAGCTAACTATAGAACCAAGATAAGTGAACTGGTCTATCTTCTGGAACTTAAACCGTCCAAACTCCACAATTTCTCCAGTGGAATGAGTTACGCATATTTTTTTTTCTTTACTTTCACAAATCGCTATTTTTCCTTTATAAACGCATGTACTTCGTCTTATCTTCGTTTATTGCAAGCCCCATCTCTTGAGCAGCCCTTTTTAAGTGAATTTTAAATAAAATGTCTGCCAAATATAGCTTTCTCACCTTTTTCATTGGATAAATAATCTATATCTAAAAAATCAATTTATCAAGTATATAGCCTATCACTAGAGCCCAGATTTCATGCAGTAATAAAATTGTACAATGTGCAATAAAAATGCAAAAATGTGCCACGAAAAATAAAATTCTATCATTTGCGTCGTTTATGGTATATATATATATATATATATATATATATATATATATATATATATATATATATATATATTTTTTTTTTTTCTTTGCTTTCACAAATCGCTATTTTTCCTTTATAAATTAGGTAGGTTGGGGCATTTTTATGTAAAATGTGAAAACCTCACGAGGTCTTATTAGGGTAGTTTTTGCTACTTTTCGCACGATCATACGTGATTCATGCACTATGGCAACGCATTTTCTGCTCAAGTGTTTTTTATTGCCAGCTGATAATTTTTTAATAATGTATCGCATGGTTAAGTGAGACAATCCCAATTTTCTGCCGATGCATCGATAGCTCAATCCTCGTCGATAAAGTTGAACCATTCATCTTTGCCGGAGAACTTGACTCTTTGGATTTACGACCCATTTTGGTGGATTGCCTTTCGATTCTGGCCATTTTTCCCATTTTGGATTTATATTTGAATAAGACATAATTAATTAGATGAAATCCATGAGCAGATAACTAACTAGTTAATATCACACCTGTTACAGCATGAATACTTTTTTGCTCGACCAATTTCCGATATTTTTTTAAAATTAGGTTGTACGGATTTTTAATTTCCCTTCATTCATAAACATTTATGCGGGATGTTGTTTGTAGACGACTCTCAATCGTCACTCTGGTCTTTACCATTGCTAGAATTCTTTAAAATATATCGTAATCATAAAGATCTTGCCAGGTTAGTAAACTCCTACTCTATACAATAAAGAATAAAATTAAAAAAAAATGTATTGTTATTTGGGAAAAATCATTAGACTACAGTAGGATGGTCGGATTTTCGAAGATGCTTCGGTTGGGTATGCCGTTGATGCAAAAATCCGTTGAAGTAGTTAAAAATGAGTAGTAGTTATTTTTTTTCAAGATAAAATCCTAGCGGTTCAGTTCATCAAGGATAAAAGGAGTATTCGTTGAAAGGACACGATATATTCGTAATTAACAAGGTTGAAAAAATACAGAGAACAGTTTTAAAAAACATCGTGATTTCACTGTGCCTTGCTCACTGAGGGTGTAACTCAGTGGGTAAGGCAATCAGCTCCTAACTCCTTACCTCTCAACTTCAGGGTCTGGATTCGAATCCGGTTGTAGCAAATAATTTATTTATTCAGTTATATCACCCATCAATCGACACTTGGTTCAAAATACCCTCTTAAGACACTTCACCCTTGGTAAGGATATATGAACTGTCATGAAGGTGCGTGAAAAACCTGACGGTTGAGCGTGGGTTCTGGCATCGCCTCCTTGTACAGCCATGTGTCAAGAAACAGTCCATCCTTAATTATATAAATAATTAATGGGTTATAGTACAGAAAAAAGAAGACTGAATTACTTGCATAATTAGTAAAGGATTATATAGTACTAAAAGTAAATGAATACCCAGTAACAATAGCTTTAACATACATACCTAATAACCGATAAAGGAACTCAATAACACTAACAGCCTTCGTTCACTCGACACTGATTGAACCAATTACTGTGCCAACAGAAGGAGGTCTAATGAGACTTCTTCTCTCCTGCCTTCACCTTCTCTGTGATGGGTTGTTGAAGGTTGAGGAACCTACTTTAGGCACAATTGCTACGTTTGTATTATCCAAAAGTGAAAACTCGTCGAAGTCAAATACTACAATGTAGGGCATAAAGTATACAAAGTAGGCAGAAATGCTAAAACGGGAGAAATATTATTAATATTCGAGGAGCATTTTTTTTTTTTTTTTTTTTTTTTTTTTTTTTTTTTTTTTTTTTTTTTTTTTTTTTTTTAACATGCTTTGATATTCGTACAATTTTATTTGTATCCCTCACCATAATACTTTTGGTGATTTGGAGTTAAACATCGAAAACCCAAATAGATCGGACCAACATGGACAATTCTATCATTAAATACTGAAAAAGAATTACCTACTTCCAAAGAATACCCCCTCTCCTCCAATAATAGTTAAATTTAGGTACCATGAAATCATGTATAACCTATTCCCAGATGAAATATTTTTACAGATTAATCTAAATCAGATAACAGTGTGGCTTGCTGTATCGTGCCACCAAAAGGTAAGGATGCATGGAGAATGTACTAAATTCTAAATTCATAATTGAAATTTGGGAAATATTATAAACGTTTGAATATATGGAAAATATCAATATTACGAAATCAGTTTAATGGCAGACTTCTTATCCGTTATGAATTATTAAACCTTTGGACCACAAATATTTTTTTTCAAAAGATTAAGGTCATGAACATGAACTTAAAACAAAATAGCAAATCATACTATCATACTGCTATAAAGAAAACAATGGAATCGAAAAACTATAAAATATCTAAAAGCTATAAACTTCATCGGAGCAATTTAATATAAGAAGAGCAGTCGCTAAGCAATCGAAGAAACGTTAAATAATTGCAACAAAAAATATATATATATATATATATATATATATATATATATATATATTTCAGGAAAACAGCGATTGAAAAATGTTTATTCGATAAAAAAAGCCTATAGAATTCGGTAAACATATTTTTTCATTTAGAAGCTTTGCGATTTTGACTTATGTTTTGAGTTACATAACATTATTTATCATAGTACAAGTATACTAACGATATACGATATCAACTAAGGTTGATTTGATAAATATATTTACGGATGGCGAATCAGTATGCCTAAATGTAATTGGTATTCATATATTCTCATTTATGACCAAGTATTGTCAGGTATATAAGTTGAATTCAAAAAGCTCAAGGGGAAGAATGAGTCTAACCACTCCGAGAACTGCAGGCGAACATAATTGAAGAAATATCATAGCTCCGATTAAAATGGACCTAAAAACTGATTGGGTTGTATCCTTATATGAGTTTGACGAATGACATAGATATGAATGATCGAAGAACCGATAAGCTAATGTTCAAGACTGGGCGAGGCTCCAACATGACGTAAACGGAGAAATAGTGCCTCATTTGATCTTTTATTGTTTGTGGAACCTCTGGGATCACTTACTTAGCTATACGCTATTAATTATTTTTTAAATTACCCAAAGCATATTTTTATCTACAATTTTTAAGGGTTTTTAAAAAGGATGGTCTCATAAGATATTCTTCTAACAACTGCTCGACTGCATTCAACAAAAATCTATAGGGTGATAAGACTAGAATATCAATATGGCAGAATTAAAAATGTATGAAAAAAATGTATACAACATTGGGAATTCATTTTTCAATATCATCTTTTGAAAGGATTGTATTTGAAGAGCATTTAGAATAAAAGATTCACAGGAGTATTTCGGAAAACTTATCATGAGAGAACTCGCTGCGTGAGATTTTTTGCCATGCCTAAAATATTTTGCTGTCCCCTCAAAATAAATGAATTAGAGGATTCAAGTTCTTCTTTAATCGGAGATAATAATCATATAATCCCATAATCAATTTGTATGCGTTTTTAGAAGCCGTAGACAACGTTTTAACTAGTGCTTTCATAAATTATCTGAATGTCTCTCTAAAACGAGTTCTTCGTCCTAGGCTGTGAAATTAAATCCCAAAAGTCAGTTCTCGAATTAAGTTCATTATTTCTGGAGGGCTTTTCCCATTATTTTATTTATGTATCGAATATGTCACTGAACTATGGGCATATTGTGGTAGGTGGTCTCAAAAATACCGTAAGAAACATTAGATTACATTACAACTTTTTCTGGGCGATCAACTACTTGGTTATTACGCCCTTAAGATACAGTAGATATCATATACATGTATCTATCGTATGAAAATGACCAGTATTTAAAGCCTTATCATATCTTCTTCATTTAGGACAAAATATTTTCAATTCAGAGTGTGTCTAGCTTTTCTTGAAATTTTATATTATTTTTTTCTTAATGTTTTATCCTGTGTGTGTGAATTTCTTTGCAATATTATGTGTATATATATATATATATATATATATATATATATATATAGCTATGTTTTTGGCAAACTGCTTTTCTAAGGCAGGTGGGGGTTCCAGAAACCACATTCACTCAATTTAATGATCTAATTTAATCTCTTTTTGCATCGATTCCAGAAGAGAGCCGATCAATCAAACTATATTTTAACATAAAAGGCTAGAGACCGCAGACCCCCCTGCTATGGTCAATTAGCTTGGGATATTATAAATACTATTGAAGAACCTTTCCAAGGATGTCGTGTTCGCCATTTCACTTAATTAACTAGATGATGTCATGCAATAGAATGGTAGATTTTGTTACAGATCTTGCTTTATTTATGTTACGTTATTAATTACATTATTGGCTTAATAATTTCTAATCTAAATTCCTATCATTGTAAAAATCTACAGACTATAGCACATATGCTATAGTATAAATACATAAATACATAATTTGAGAATACTGGAAGTACGCTTGCTTATTTAAAATATTATCCTGATGCCACATAATATTATACATTGTTGTACACAATGAATCAAAGGACTTATCTTATTGTTGTGCTATGGTCTAGATCTCTCTCTCCAGTTTCGATGTGCCGTCCAGCTGTACCCTCTGCGAACCTCCGTCTTCTGGCTTCTCACAAGAACTCTCAACTTCAAACTTCTGACCCGAACTCTCTCGAACTATCTTTCTCCCGGCCTCTTATACCGTTTCCTCTACTTCTTCTTGAATAGATGAATTTTGTTCCCCACTCTCCTTTTGGGACATCCTATTGGCTGACGCTCTAAGAATATTTTCAAAGGACTTGTAACCTTGGGCGGCAGATTTTATTACACCATGTCGACCTGGCCTATCTCTAGGTTTATGGTGCTCTTACTTTCGCTTATCTTAAGCGGCCTATTGGTGGTCTTGAAATGCATCTTCCTCCCTCCCTCCCCCCACCCCGTTCCAGGTATAACCGCCGACCTTGTAACTATTTCTTTGTCCGTAACAGAAACTGGTTAATATTGATATTACTGAACCGGGTGGCATCTCTTTAATTTATTCCTTATTTAATTACTATTACGAATCTTAATTATCTCCTTCAATCCCAGTATTCTCAATACATAACTTTATATATATATATATATATATATATATATATATATATATATATTTGGGAAAAATATTATATAGAAATACAAAATATTGTGATACATCTACCCGAGATAAAAGGAGAGGAAAAATATAGTAAAAAACCCATAACTTACAGGAGTTTTTTAAATTATGACATTTTAATTTAATGCATTTGTTTTCACTAATTCCTTTATCCTTGAAAAATCATTATAATAATTTTATTTTGTGTTTAGAAATGTATAGGTATTTGCTAAAAATAAAAACTTTTTAAAGAGAGCTATCCCGGATTAAGAAAGTTATTAAAAAGGAAAATCTAATTAAAAAGCAAAAATATATCATCATTTAAGTTAATGATTGGCTTAGGCGGAATATATTGTTGGTAACAAGGGCCGACGAAGTAATATCAGTTAGGATTATGATTATTTCTCTGTTTAAGGTTGTACCAAATAATTTTGTATAAATATTATCTAAGTACATAAGGATAGGGTGGTGAAGAGATCCCTGTCACCCTAATATGGGCGAGGTAGAGTGTATCAATAGGGTTCGAAGTAGTCAATAGGATCTTTGAGATAATCAGCATCATGAAGGAGGAAGTCAACTCACCAAACATCACGCTAAGGACCAACTAACTTCAAGGGATCTCACGTCAGATAATGTTTTGTGTCTCAGCTAATTGATATCTGGGAACTCTTGGGACCTCCTTCTATTACTCAAGTAGGTATTAATTGTCATTAATACAATCTGATCTAAGAATAGAAAACCATATTGTATAATTTTATATATTTTTTTCAACTTAGTATTCTCTATCATTGCATACTAATAATACGTAATTTAACGTACATACATCCTCAACTCTTTTTTATATAGGTTTATTCTGCTTTATTTATTTTTATTTTTATTTTAGCCTTGATCTCGTACGTTAATTGGTTTGATGAAATGGTTCATATTCTATAATTATAGCTTGTTATCTGTAAGAATTTAAACAGTGCAATATTTCTAGTAAATTTTATAATAATAGTCAATTTTGTCTAATTTGTTCCAATAGGATGCCACTCTTGCAACGTTAAAAAAGAAAACAAATGAGTTTTGTCTCATTTTTTTTTTTGCCAACATTTTATGATTTTGCTTTATATTTTTCAATAATAAAAATTATTAAGAAAAACATAATCCTTTTGAGGCGATTCTCGCCTAGATATTATATTATCTGCGATTTTCCGAAATTTGATGATTGATCGTACTCTTTGATTCTGGGTTAGGGTTGAGGAAAACCAAGGTGTTATCTAAGTTGTTGTAAGTGATATCATTTATAACTATAACAAGAAAAGAGGATTAATACTTTATATTTTAGGCAAAAAAAAAAAAACGGTGGTTATATTGATGGCTAAATTATCCCAGGAGATATATAGATATTCCCCTCCCACTTGGCTAAGAGCCTCACGTACACCGTAAGACGTGGCTGAATATTTAGGGAGTGAATATTGAAGTTATGCCCACTGAGCTGATATGAGGAACGTGTTCTGCGTCCTTCCTTTCAAAAGTGTCAGTATTGGTAGCTTATATAATATATTTACATATATACATGATAAAAAGTAATATAATATATGTAAGCATTCATTAAATTCCACATGATATTCACACATGTTTCATATTTTCTTCTGCCAGAATCTCGATCCGTTGGTAATTAGTTTTACTAATAAAAATATATTCTCTGGCTTGTCTGCTCTTCAATATTGGTCTTGAAAAAGCTATCAGAGAATCTAAGGTTCAGACCAGTGGAACCATCTTTAACCATATGGTACAGATCCAGGGATATGCTGATGATATCGACATTATTGGGAGATCAAAAGCTGTTGTGGAAGAAGCCTTTCTTGACCTTGATGATGTTGCTAAGAAGCTGGGACTTGTCAATACTAACAAAACTAAATATATGACTGCTGGTAAACAAAGAGGTATTAACGAAAGTTTCCTCCAAATTGGCAATTACTCTTTCGAACATGTTGATGAGTTTGTATACCTCGGATCTCAGGTCAATTCCATCAATGACGTCTCGGCAGAAATAAAGAGGCGAATAGCATCGGCCAATCGGTGCTATTTTGGACTGCGTCGGGACTTAGGAAGTAGCTTGTATCAAGATCTACTAAAACAAGATTATATAAGACGCTAATTCGACCAGTGCTAACCTACGCATCAGAAACTTGGGTACTTACGAAGTCTAATGAAAGGGATCTCCAAACATTTGAGAGAAAGATACTCAGACGCATCTATGGCCCAGTAAATAATGGTTTAGCTTGGAGAAGACGCACAAACAGGGAACTATACTCATTGATTGGTGAACCTGA
Source organism: Rhaphigaster nebulosa (assembly GCA_948150685.1). NCBI lineage: Eukaryota > Metazoa > Arthropoda > Insecta > Hemiptera > Pentatomidae > Rhaphigaster > Rhaphigaster nebulosa. Next base: position 161,985,388 of record OX411308.1, read on the forward strand.
TGTCGGAAAAATTGTGAGTATGGGTAGGCTTCGCTGGGCTGGTCATGTAGTATGGATGGGGACTGATGAGATCCCAAATAAACTGCTTAATGAGCGCCTGCACGGAACACGGCCGAGAGGCCGCCCTAAGCTACGATGGTTAGATGGAGTTGAAGAAGATGCAAGGACCCTGCTCGGAGTACGGAATTGGAGAGCAGCTGCACTTGGCCGGTTGAACTGGCGGAAGCTGCTTGAGGAGGTCAGGACCCAGTAATGGGTTGTTGTACCGATTGAAGAAGAAGAAGAATAAAAATATATTTAATTTTATAATTGTACATTTACATTATTATTTTCAGGTATATAAGGAAGTCCTCGGGAACAATTCAAAAGATCATTGGTGAATTCAACATTCCATAACTGAATTATTGAATTAAATCACATCACGTAAAACTCGGTGACGTTTCGGGTTCTTATCCCTATCATCAGGCTGCAATATTTCTGCAATGCATCAAAATTCCTAAGTGAATATTAAATTTACAATAATATTATAATAAATCATTCTAAAAATCCAACAAGCATTATAATTTTTTCCTTGATTTAGTCATTCTTTATTTACAATATTTTCTCTTATTGCCTAACAATCCATTTCAAAATGTTGTCATATTCATTAATTTTTTTTTTACAAAAATGTGTTTAATTGAAATGAAATGTCTAATTGCATGTTACAATGATTGCTAATTGCTGTTAAAATAATTTATTATAATATTATTATAAATTTAATAATTACTCAGAAATGCTGATGTATTTCATGAAATATTGCCGCCGATAATAAGAAGTGCCATGGCAAGAAATATTGCAACCCTCGGCGAAATTTTAGATGAGGCTTCTTCGTCTCATTGGAGGATGGGTTACATAAAACAACTATTTTTGCATTTCTTAAATTTTACAAATGTATTACTTTTAATGTAATTGCAGTTCAATAAACAGTCAATGTAAAATATAAAATAAACCAAAATTTACAAGTTATAAATATTAAAAGTATTTTTAATAAATAAATGTGAATTTTACACCACTTAAACTAATCACTTTTCAAGTAGGTACAATATAATAAACAATCAGAATAGATTATAAAAACAAACTACAATTAACAAGTTAAAAATATTATATTTTTTGCTTAAGGTGATTTATATACATGTTAAGAATACACACAATTAGTACCACACACACACACACACACACACACAAATAAAATTAGCACAGTTATAAAATAAAATAAACAACAAATTAACATGTTTAAAATATTGTTTTGTTTGGAATATCATACGTAATTTTTTTAACATTCATATTATTTTTTTTTTTTTAAAGGCAAATTTCTAATGTTGGCCAAGGTTAATCACGACTCAGCCGATGAATGCCCAAGTTAGGTCACTTAACTCCCGAGAAATTTATAAATAATAATAAATAAATAATAAATTTCCGAAACTCCAAATTTTTGTTTCTTCCTCTTTATATAACGCAATTTGTGTTACTTCTAGTACTTCTTGAATTCTCAGAAATGTTTCTAGGAAAGAAAAAAAAATCGAACCTGGAGAATTGCCTTGGGGCTGGGGAAGTTGCTCCCTCTATTTCCACATTCCTATGACCCTGATGATGGGGATAAGACCCTAAAACGTCACAAAGCTTTGTTTAATGTGATTTAATTCAACAAATCAACTATTGGGAGTTAAATTTGCCAATGAATTTTGCAAAATTTCATATTTTACTTTTAAAATATGTACATATATTTGGATTTTGTGCAGAATTGGTGGATGGAGGCACTTCCACGTTTAAAAAAAATGTGATATATTAAGTGTATAGAATCGATTAATCTGAAACTCAAATCATAATTAAATTATGTACAATGAAACTATATTAAATTAGCAAATGTATAACCTTATATAGAAAAAGATTAAATTATAACTACCTGTTGCTTAAATTTCAAAATAATCTTTAAGAAAATTCAATACCTAATTATATATATTAATCCTTTACAACGATAAGGATGAAATAAACAATAAATTAGTATGTCTGGTTATTTATTCGCTTTGGATTTGTGTAATAAATTATTTATTTATAACTATATATTGTCGCAAAATTATTTTTTGTTTCAATTACTTTTCTGCTCAAATAAAATTTGGTTTACTTTAGTAAAACTTGGTTATTTTCCGGAGTTAATCTAAAGAGAGATTTAACTATTTTTTTTTCGATTACCTCACGATTTCTGCCAAAATTCATATATTTACTTATGACCGAATTATATTGACGCTCTGCTAGAATATGGTTGACTGTTCTTGCAAAAGGTAATCAAAGTTAAGCTAAGACGACCGTGGAATGTACATAAACAGGTGACCGCCCACCGCAAAAGCCAGGCAGTCCTAGATTTTCCAGGCGATTAACCCTCCTCTGTTATGCGAAGCTCGTCAGCTTAATGAAGGCAACTCAAACCGACCGGGCGTAGAAATAATAACACAATCTTGGGAACCTTAATCTTGAATCACGTTGTAGACATCCAGGAAATTAAATAGCCACCCGGACGACTATGGAAGGTCGGTTTCGGAGAAATAAATATACTCGTGCGCCTGCTGACTCCGAATCCACACAATTTCTTGATCAACCACTACACAATGGAAACCATGGCTCGTAAATATTTGAGGTTGAGTGACCTCCTCTCAGGCTATCTGTGCTACCGGTTTCTGTAAGAAGACCACATCCGCAGCCAAAGATGTTACCGGTCTCTAGTGCCAACATATATATATATACTCGACAAATATACAATATATATTTTTTTAATATATATAAAATTAAGTTAATAAAAATTTTATTTTGTCAATTTGCCAATGTTTGATTGTATAAACCTGAAAAATATATTTGCTAAAAAAATTATTTATTACAATTTTTTCGATGACAAAAATAATATACAAAAGGATATTATATTTTATGAGAAAAATAAAATATCTGATGTGGGCAACACATGACTTCCTTGTACGCCTATTAAATTATAAATCCGTGGCTCAAAAAGTGATACTGAATTTGGTTCCTAGTTTCCGAAAATTGCAGTAAAAACGACACTCGGCGTCCCGACATCCATCTATTGACACACACACACACACACAAACTCACACTCTTGTTACTGGAGGTCTCATTCTGTTATTAAATATTGTTTTCCTTCAGTAGGTAACTAGTTTCCAAGATATTTCTTCATGCTCTGTGATAACAATAAAACTGTCAATATTACTGGATAAAGCATTAGAATTCGACAGTTTCGACATTTGAAGCGGAAAAACCCACATAACTAATATGTAACTAGTATATGCAATAAAACTAGGATTTTACACTCAATTAAAACGAGTAATAAAAATGTTTAATTGTATTGGAAAACAAATTGCGTTTATAAACTTTACCGAAACATATGATTTCTCTTTTAATTTAAATATAATTTTTTATGTATGCTTATTATGACCTTCAAGTAAAGTACCCTTTTCGGCTCACGAATCTTAACCAAAATCTAGTAAATAAATTCACATCAATATAAAAGTCCTATTTACCAAATTTGAGATGTTTTACATTAAATTTTATTATAATTTTGATGAAAGTCTAATTTGACCTTTAAGTAAAGTACCGCTTCCGGTTTTGCAATTTAGACCAAAATCCAGTACGCTATTTATATCAATATATAAATTATAAATACTAAATTTGAGAAGTTTCTCGTAGTATTTTAATATAATTTTTGATGGAAATCAATTATGACCTTCACGTAAAGTACCACTTCCGGTGATCAAGCAGTGACCAAAAAGGGAGGTTCACAACTAGATTTTAGGATAATCCTAAATGCAAAATTTCAACTTTCTACGGCTTACTGTTTTTGAGTTATGCGAGATACGAACGAACGAACGTACGTACGCACAGACGCCATGACGAAACTAGTCAAAATGGATTCAGGGATGGTCAAAATGGATATTTCCGTCGAAATCTGAAAACCGAAAATTTTCGCGATTACAATACTTCCTTTACTTCGTACAAGGAATTAAAAAAGTATTGAATTTAGAACATCTTTTCGATGTTCGAATGTTCGTTCATTGTAATTCCATGCATTAGTATAATGATTGTGGCCTCATATGAGAATTCCATTTTAATAATGTTTCAATTAAAATTTAATTAAAAAACGGGCAGGTATTTGCATCAATTTTTTGCTCCTCCTCCTCTTTTCCGCGACAGAGGTGGATAGTGAAATAACCTAGCGGTAATTAGAGGGAGCAATGGCGCGGTTATAAGCAGCTACGGTTAATCGAAAATCAATAAGACAGCCGGCGGACAGTGGAGTTGGCAGTGGCCCAGAATGGTATGGACCAGAGCCAGGCCCCGAGGATGGTATTATTGTTGCTGACCAGATCGTCGCCTCGGGTCGGTAAACAGTCTCTCTAGGTCAGCGTGTCTTGGGGTCAGTGCGGCTAGGGAACATAAATCAATGATCTCAAGTTGCTATAGTCAATATTGAAATTATTCGCTAATCCAAAATAATAACACGAATCGAAATTGAAGTGTTAGTTCTTGTTATTGGGCAGTACACAATAATAAAAAAATATGAATGTCTCAATCAGAATAAATCACAAAATTTTATGTTTGGATTGAATTATCTGCATCGAATCACTGCACAGTGCATTGGGTATAGCGAATTTGTTGGACGAAAAGCTATTAATGATGAATTCTTATAGTACATATATGCCATCCTGATTATGGATATAATCCACAATGAAGTGACTATTTGACAAAATATATCCAAAAAATACAGAAAAAGTTAAAGATTAGAGAAGTGGGATGTTCTCTAACGATTGAATCTTCCTAATGTAATATAACTATTTTAAGGTGTATGCTTCGGTCAATAAATTCCATGATTGGACAGTTTTTTTTTTTCAAAGAAAACAAATGCACTCGAAACGAGAAATAAGTTGCTGCTGATGAAGCGTTATCTCCAAAAGTAATTAATTTTCAAAGCTTGAACATTATATTCACTCATAAAGAGATGTTAACATGAGGGTAACAGAAGGAACAAACGGACTAAGGATTTTTTTTAAAATATCCAGTGGTAGATAACTTCAGAAAATATTATGGTTTTGATTTTGTCCTCTAACGAGCTGCGTATTTGTTATTATTTTTATTATAATTTTTACTAACAATGATATTGTCATTTTTGTAATAATAATATTTTAAAAAATAAATAAATAAAAGATTATATTGAACTCCTCCAATTCAAATCTTCCGTACACTGTATTCCAACAGATCTCACAGATTTCATGCGCACGACAAATCATTCCCATTTCGCTTATCAATCCTTTAAACTTTTGTTCATCACAAAATTTATCATCTTGTCTCATTAAAGACATTCAAATTACTTATTTTCAATTGCCTCATGTGCTTACAAAAAAGTGTAAATTAGCTTCGAGGTATTTCATGTTAATATATTTAAATTAAACCGCAGTTCCATTTTTTTTTATTTCAAGAGACTTCTGCCCTAAATTATAATCAGAATAAATTACGGGAATGATGCCTAATGCAAATATTTTTCTTAATCAGAACGAAAACTCAAAAAAGGTAAAAACTCAGCATAACTCTAAGAATGCTAGGAAGATTTTAAAAGAATAGGAAACGGATTTGAAATGCAATACCAACTTCCTGTGATGGCCTTCAGAACAGTGGAAAAGACCTATTAATTAGGGAGGAAATACAACTAAAAAATAAACTCCGCTGATTGTTAGATAGAAAAAACTTTTCGAGATCTCACTCATTCTTACTCTCTGACCAAAAAGGAAGGTTCACAACTAGATTTTAGGATAATCCTAAATGCAAAATTTCAACTTTCTACGGCTTACTGTTTTTGAGTTATGCGAGATACGAACGAACGAACGTACGTACGCACAGACGCCACGACGAAACTAGTCAATATGGATTCAGAGATGGTCAAAATGGATATTTCCGTCGAAATCTGAAAAGCGAAAATTTTCGCGATTGCAATACTTCCTTTACTTCGTACAAGGAAGTAAAAAGGCCAGATTCAACACAGAAAAACTTTAATTCTAAATAAAATATCATCGCCACCACGTTTAAGTGATAATAATAACTACTTTTCAGAAGATTGAAAAAGAAATTTCATAAATATTTTTAACTTCCTCATTCCGAATATATATATATATATATATATAATGTTAATTTTTCTAAAATTGTTATATATTTTTATTTTGCATATATGTAAAAATGATAAATTTACATGGTTAAGCAATCCGAAAAATATTTTTTTTTACATTCGTTACTTAAACGTGGAGGCGATGATAGTTATGGTTATTGGATGGAGATGGGGAAAACTACTCTTTCTAGTAAAATGTTCAAACGATAATCATAAAAAAACATTAAATCGATATAAGCTACGGGTTCATAAATAGAGATAGAAAATACCGTTCTCTTTGAGAAGATTACATTTCAGAATCAGAAAAATCGACTCTCTACAAAGAGATAGAATTATTTTTTATCATCCAGAAATTCAATAAAAAGTGCTATTTCGTGCTCACCGCTGAGCTTATTTTATGACAGCTGGGAAAGCTTAAATTCCTAAAAGTTGATCATAAAAAGAAAACAAATAATGGAAATACTCGTACTAAAACTCCAGAAATATAAAAAAGATCATACAAATAAATGAAATAATGAAAAGAGGAAATAGGAAACATATACAAGAGAAAGAGGAAAGTTATAATAATAAAATAAATTTAAATACAGAAGAGGAAGGCGTCTATAAAGAAAACAGTGGATGCACGATTATTCGACAAAATATATTTATTTACAAGAGCAAGAGCTCAAAATGAGACATAAATAATTTTCAGGACATAAATGGAAAGTTCCAAACAAGAAGCAAAGAATCTCAAAAATAAATCACCTTTCGATATTTAGCCAATGGAGAGTTATCTGTTATTTTTGAGGCTCTTGTTTGAAAATTTCCTTTTATGTCCTAATAATCATCAATGTTTAAAGACAATCAAATATTTAGTCTATGGCTGTATAATATTTACTATCATTTGTTTATTATTTCCATCTTTCCAATATGTATATATATATATATATATATATATATATATATATGTATATATATACATATATATATATATATATATATATATATATATATATATATATATATATATATATATATTTTATTTTCATTTTAAATACTCGAGGAATTCTAATATATTGAACATCAAGCAATTATAATAGCAGGATTTAATTCTAAAATGTGTTGATTTCCACCCCAAGCGATGAGTTGGCCGACAGTGTTTTGGATAGAGCCTAAGCAAACTATTGACTGCGTCCATTATCACGCGATTGGGGGGAGGGGGGGGGGTCTTTTGAATAAGGTTGCATTTGAATGGAGGGTTTCGGTAGTCAGTGGGCGGGACTCCAATGAAAAAGTTCTTCTGATTGGTCGATAACCGGACGGGAGGGACCATTGGCTAATCACTGATTGGACAAGACAAAGGAACATTGTGTAGTGTGCCGGTATTTAATAAAGGCTAAGCTATTGTCCCGGGATCTTCTTTATCTATTAACTTCTCTGGGCTTGTTCCTTCAGGATCCAGTCATTCTTCTAATTAGTACAACAATAAAATCGATTTTACTTTAATAGAACATAATCGAAGTAGAAGAAAATGAATGATTAATATCAATGGTTTGATGAACATATTTAACATTTTAGCTTATTGATAAAGTGTATTGAAATTAAAAAGGTGAGAAAACCCTCTTCCTACCCTCCTACCCCAAAAAAAGAGAAAAAACAAGCATTTAGACAAATTTATACTGACTTGTTTTTTGTTTACCTGAATCAAATAAAAAGTTAGTCGCTAAATTCTCTTTTTAGTTTACTTCAATGAGCTGTATAATAACAAATAACTAAACTAACTTACTAAGACTTTCAACTACTTCGTCCAAAGAACAACAACAACTTTTGTTGTTAAAAAGAATGAATGATGAATACATTATCTTTAATCTGCAATTTCAATACGGAGAAAAAAAAAACTTGAAAAATAATATCACTAATATTATCACGTGTAAACATAACTTAAGTGCTTACTTAAGTAAATTTTTGATGTTAAAGGGATGTTTTTTTTTTTTTTTCAATATCGGTTACTGTTAGTTACAGCAACGATACGGGATAGTATCAATAATAAATCATTAATGAAAACCTTTTTTTTCATGTATACATATAAAGTACAAACATAGCCATTTGGTCTAGAAAAGAATAAAAATTTAAGTGAAAAACTCTAATGGTCAAACGATTTGAAGGTTCGCGATTTTTTTTTTTTAAATTAATGCGAGTAGCTTTTGTCATTGTACCGACGTTATTGGCTATCATTGTACTTTATATTTATGTCAGAAAAAATAGTAAAAAAATAATTCTTTAATAAATAATTAAATTTTGAAATCATTCCGATTCACCTGCGGACTCTGTGTTTAAGAACTGAATCCATATAATTGTTTATTCAAAAATACTTATCAACTTATATTTCTTTCTTGGAACAAGAATTAAGACTAGAGAGAAATTAAAAGAATGGACCGATATTTTTTTATTTATTTATATAAGAAAGGGAGTTTTATATAATGATTAAATCATAGCAAAAAATTCCTTAGTACGTCTTATTAAGTAAACAATAATAAAACAGCAAAGTTCTGTAAATTTACGTTCATTTTATTTATATTCTGCATTTTGGATACTTAAACATATTGATTAATCAAAAATCTTTGATTACCATATGAAATGTACCATTATGAATTTCATAACACATGTGAAATTTGACCTTTACTGCTTCATATATATATATATATATATATATATATATATATATATATATATATATATATATATATATATATATATTTATATATAAGCTAATGAATTAGCCAAGAGTGAAATTTCAATTAATTTCTCAACTCTGAGGTAAGTGTAAATTCATCATTATATTTTGTCTTATAAAGAACATATATTATTTTACAGGTAACAGTTTATCATTATTTTTTTATTTTAATGTTCACAGTTCCATTAATTAGTGATTTATATTATTTGTAAAGGTAGCCCATATCATTCAAAATTGTCTATATCTCTCTGTCCATATTCCTGTTGAATTACAATTAATATTGAACAAATGTTGACCAAATCAATTGCATTATTAGTACAAATATTAGGCATTCCGCTACTCTTCTACAAGTCTATTTTTAGCAACTTCTAAATTGGCCATTTCCTGACAAAACTGCTAATGAGATCGACTCGCTGTAGGCAAATAGAGCTGCGTCCCCAGTCCAGCAAAAGCTTCTCCAATTTTGATGTTTGTTTATTGTTTTGTTTTTTTTGCACTGAATACAATAGGACAGGTAAAATGAAAATTAAATATGAATTTTCGATTCTGTTAATTAGTAAAATTCTCAACTGCGTGTAATTATCTCAGATAAAAAATAGAATGTATTTGTTTGAGTAACAATATGATAATAAAAATCACATTATGTATGATTTTCTTATATGCCAATTACATTAAAATTTTCAAACATTTCTCCTAATTTTTGTTGGTATAAATGGTTAAATAATTTATATTGTTTTTTTTTTCTCTTTGAACGACTATTGAGCAATATTTTGAAAGTAATGGACAAATGAAAAAAATTAAAATTATTTTTCCAGCCTGATGATATCTACGATTTACTATTTTATTTTTCTCAGATTATTTCAATTCTGGGGAGCGAGATAGCCCTATGATAAGGCACCGTGCTGCTATTCTACTGGTTCTTGGTTCGAGTCTCGATGTGACAGATTATTATTTATTCTGTTATCAGCCGTTGATAGATCCTAAAGGGGCTCACTCAGCCTATATAAAGTAAATAACTTTTACGGGAGGAGAAACCTTGCGGTTGGGCGTGATTTCAGCCAAATTAACCTCCTTGCACGTTAGCTTAGAAACAGTACGGTCCTTACCGATTACTGAACCCAAGACCTTTCTTGGGTAATAGTGATTAAGCTTTTTCTCAGTCTGCTGGTGTTCTTCAAAGTAGTTAGTACTACTCGGTCCCGTATTCACCACGTATGTCGATGACACATGTTTGCAATCAGTGAATAACAACCTTTTAGTTGCATACCACAATCTACTACCACATATCACAAAGCTTGAAGAAGTGTTTCAAAACTGGAAGATTAAAATAAATGCCAACAAATCACACCAAAACCTTAACTTTACCCTTCGTCTTAAAAATTATGACAACCTGTCCTACCGCGTCCTTTAATAATATTCCATCTCCATGGTTGAACCACCATCTTCTAGTAGTTTGGAATCTTTATACACGCCTGAAACTCCTCGGCGATTCCTTTTACTTCGGTACTTACCACACAAACGCTCAAAGCTTTCAATTAATTACAAAAGGTTCAGTTACGTGACTATAATAATGCCTACTTGGACTTACGGAGTTGAGCTTTGAGGTTCCACTAAAACCATCGAATTCCTTTCGAATCCAATACAAAATTATCCGTTAAATACTTAAATATTTTGTCACAAATAAAATCATCCATAATGGCCTTAATATTCCACACATTTTCGATTTGGTCGATATCAGACACATATCCTTTCATTAGATACTCCATATCCACTCAAATCCACTAATTTCTAGCTTCCTATCAACTTCCCGATAATCCTCTTAGGTGACGGAAAATAAGATGGCCTAGGGGCCTTCTAATATATTATAGAACTGCTATTGGAGTGCCGTCAAAGGGTAGTATCTATACAAATATATGTCATGTCATTATACCATAGTTCACATTTACTTCTATTTTTTAGTTTTAATTCAGTTACAAATATCTATAAATTAATAAAAACAAAACGAAAACAAAGCATTCCTCTGGGATTGTTTTACGTAGATTCAAGAACTGATAAGCTCACCCATACCCATACCCTTAATCCTAGAATAAATTTTATTTTACACTTCTAAATGGTTGCCGATAACATCCAAAAGTTATTTTAGTAGGGACAACAGCCCCTGACGACCAATTTATTTTTAGACGAGATGGGCAGGTGAGCCTAGGCGCAAATAGATAGCGCCTTCATCGCTGATGAAAATATAGCTCGCAATTAATATTCGGTTCACCTGCTCAGTCCGATATGGGTTTTGAAAAAGAATAACCACTAGATTGAACTTTCCAAAAGGGCGGTAACAGGTTTTATATTTAGGCGCTTCCTATAAAGTTCATATCCGAAAAAATATTTATATAAGAAAATCCGTTGTAGGAAATTATTTACAAAGCAATTTTAATTCATAATTGAAATTATAGTGTTGAAAGGAAGACAACGGTTTCATCTTATTTCTGATGATGCTTCCCAGATAATCATTTCACTGGTTGGCATTTCCACTTAAGTCCAATTAATTAATTTCAGTACAAGATTTTTTTATTTTATAAATAAAGCAGACAAGTACAAAATCATAAATACAGGTAGAGAAACAAGATGATTTCAAAATTGTTTGTTAAAGAATTATGATTTATTAATTTAAAAAAAAGGGAAAAAAAAATTCTTGACACTATATTCGTCAAATATTCTTCATTGAAGTTTATAGATTCTAGAAGTCATAACTTGAAAGTTTTGCTGTATATAGATAAGCATTGATCCAATATCGTCCTGAATACGTTGTTTGAGGGTTTGGATGGAACCAGGTGGATCCGTCTCTTGCATCTTTTTTTTTCTTTAAATTCGAATGCCGTTAAATAGAGAGAGCCAGGTGGCCAAGGAATATTCTCACTTCAAAAAATGACGTGACCCGTGAACAAAGCATTCTCAGATTCATTCACCGTCACCGTCGTACCATCACCACCTTATGAGCACTAAACCCCACATCAAATCACCACCTTGCTTTGAGATTTAGCACGCTTTATATGGTTTAGCGATGGGCTTACTATACCATCATCTTCACCATAACTTCATGCTTGAAGTATAGCTTGTAAATCTCCAAAATTATTTTTCAATGTACTTGGAAGGCAATAGGCATTACAGTAATTGAGATAATTGGACAAACTGATATGACACAATACTAGGGGATAGGTTTGTTCTTCGGATTAAAACCTAACAAAGCGTACCTGTAGGTGCTAAGTTTTTTTTGGCTTTCTCGGAATCCAACCCAAATGTGGGCCTAGGTGAGTATTTAAAATATATAACAATTCAGCAATTCGAATATTTTACTAATCCTTGACATAGACATTGCAGATATACATTACAACCAAAATGACTCACGTACACGAGCTACAAATGTTTTAAATAAAATCTAAGAATGATACCAACGATCGACCGATACGTAAGGATTCCTCACCTTCACCTTCAGAATTACACGGGAATCGTTGTAGACAGATCCAGTAAATGACTACAGTGGATCTTTGGAATGACTACAAGGAGTTTGATATGAAGTCATTTTCCAATGTAATATCTTTCAAAATATCTTTCAAGCGTTATTATCGGCATTAGGGAACATAATTTAAATAAAATATGGCATCGTGTTTATTGCTTTCTCACTGCCAAAGAGAGAGAAGCATCGTATTCATGCATAAAGTGCAAAATAGAGTCCTAGAGGAGGAGTTAAGCAAAATAAATATGAGTATTAACCCTAGAAAAACAAAGATCATAAGGATAGAAGAAGCTCCATAGAAACAAGCAGATGATATAGGCTAAAAATGACAGGTTGGAGCAGGTGGACTGCTTCAAGTATTTAGGAGCCCACCTGGATAAAAACGGATATATAGACTCAGAAGAGAAGGAGAGGAGGAGTGCAGTAGGAAGAATGTTCGCTGCAATTAAAGGGAGATCTCTTAATAGAAGGGAAATAATTAAATATAATTATAATAACATATTATTATTATAAATTATCAGTCTATAAGTCAATCTTCCTCCCAATGATGTATTCATCCGAATCATGGGCTTTAACAACCAAAAACAGGAAAATACCTAATAAAGTTAGATGAATGTACTAGAAAAGACAGGATTAGAAATGGAGTTATAAGAAGTAATTAATTAATATGTAAATGAAACCAGTGGAGGTTGTTATAAAGGAACATAGGCTGAGGTGGTATATAGCCATAGGATGGCCAGACCAGCATATAAATCCAGGATTGATGGCAGGAGAGGCCGAGGAAGACCATGGCACACTTGGAGAAGTCGGATTCAGAGAGGCCTTTCAGAGACGATACTTGACTGGAAAAAGCGGGGTATGCTGATAGAGGACTGAATCACTTGGAAGCGGCTCTATAAAAAGGAACCTCCCACTGCACCGTAAATCCGATTTCTATGAAATTTTCAGGGATTATCCTGATTTTTACCTACATGGTTCCATCCATATCAATTTCTGTCCTCTACTTTCGTTTAAGCATGTGCAAACCTGAACCAATATTTCGAAAACGTCTCATGCGAATTGGTCAAAAGTTGTAGGACAGTTGATAATTAATGGAAAAAACCATTCAGGATAAATTTCATTAATATATATTGTAATTATTCGAAACTTGTAAAATATAAGCAATTAAACAAATTAAACATTTTGTATATTCTAATGTGCCCAATAGAAATGTCCCCTTAACCAATCCTTAACCAACTTGGTAGACGTTTTTCTACTATTTTATGTTGAAAAAGATAATACTTAAACCTAATATGTGTATTCTACACTTGTATATGTTTCTTGGGTATTTGACATAATAAATAAATAACGCCTAATCCTATGATTTAATTACTAAATAAAACATGCATCTTTTATTATTTTTGATTTTTTAATTTTCAGGAATTATATATTACAACCCTTTTATATTCATATTTTATTTAAAACATTCTTGTAGGCATTTATTAAAATATTATTTACTATAATGGCATGTGTATTAATTGTTTTTAGGATAGCAGCTTGAAAATGGGCATCAGGGTCCGAAGCGTTGTTGTTTAAAAAATGTTTTAAATAAAAATATGAATCTAACTTGGTTGTTATACGAAATTCTTAAAAATTAAGATAAACATCTTTTTTAAATAATTTAAAGGATGGTAATTATATGTTATAAAAAATAAAAATAAATTAAAATTTTTTTTTTAAAAGTAAATGCAAAAATATAACTTCAACTCACGTAGCAGAAACAATCTGTTAAGCTATCACATACTTTAAAAGACTTTTAAATTTATCACATCACTAAGAGTATAATTACAAAATCACTACTTCACAAATCGTGAAATATTATAAATTGTGTGCTGCACAAAGCAAAGAGACATAAGAGGAGAATAAACAATGGCTCGAAAATAAACATAAAAATATTAAATATATAATAGATATAAAATAAAAAAAATGTACATATAAGAACAAATAAAGGATGATGGTACAATATATCATCACAATATATAGGAAAGAGAAAAAAATTCATCCAATGAGAAAAAATATATATAACGCTAGAAAAGAGTGTACAAAAAAAAATCAACTGTTATATAAAAATGTTTGTAAAAAGTACATATAATCAAGAAAAAAAAATTTATAACCTATATACAAAAACGAAAATGTGGAATAAACACTATAAAGAGTACATCATAGTCTTGTAAAAAAGAGCTCTTATATGAAAAAATAGAGTAACATAAAAAAGAAAAAACTCTTCTGGTATACCTAGGGTAAAAAAACCAATTTGGATGAAAACTGAAATGAAATATATGTTCATATTCACAAACAAAATTTAATTGGAACCAAATCCTTATTTCGTAATACACCATTAGCCAGATTCTGACTGGATTGTGAAGAGGAACTGGAATAGGAGGGTACACAAGGAGGGTATTTAGAAAGTATTTTAAGAGCTAGGGAATTCCAGAAAGTGGTGGAATGGTCAATAAACGAGTGTTAAAATGAGACAGTTCTGTGAAAAAAGGGAAGAGAGGTCAGAAGATCGAGATCTTGTGGTCAGGGAATGGATGGATGACCTGAATTGGAGGATATTGTAGGCATAGGAAGAGCGATGGTTGTCGATTATTTGGTAAAGGAATGTGCCAAGGAAATATTGTCTAAGATAGGATGGGGAGAGCCACCTTAACTCAGCATAAAGATAGGAAACATGGGAACTTCTCGGGATCTCATTATTTCTATATATATAATTAATACTATGATTATGTAACTACTCTTATGATTATTACTGAACACAAGATAACTGCTGCACATAAGGCTAGCATTGTTTTCATAATAGAGCCTACTGCTTTTCACCTGCTCACTTCACAAAAATACACATGCCAATACTGTGGGTGTATTTCTGTAAAGGAACATGCCACGCCCGCAAATACTTTTAGTCCATTGCAGGAATTAATGTCTACGAACGGGTCGCTTTGGAGTCAGTCCAACATTGAGGTCCAACGCCAATTTAATTCCTTGATTTTTCTTGTTATTTTCATACATTCCAGTTTTAAATTTAATCTAGATTCTGCACAGTAATTTTGCTATATAATATATACGTTAAACTCATATTTTTTCCTATAGTAAATTTATCCTAGATAAACATTTTAATCTATATGAAAAATAGTCACAACATTTAAAGGAAGTGGCAGGTTTTCAAAAATTAGGAAACTCTTTTTGGTTTTCAAACTCTCAATTATTTCTAATTAAAATTGTATTGAATCTAAAAATAGCAACTTGAGATTTATATTTGTAAATAAATTTCGTTCAATGTTCCTTTAAGCGTTAATTCTAAAAAAACATTTATTCACTTTCATTTACATATAGATATCTCTATTTATATTAAAAGAAATACAAACAATACCAAATTTTTATTTTATATTTTCAAATACCAATAATGATCTCGATTATATTACAGAAACATATATATTAATTTTTTTTTTATTGGGGTTTAAGGTCCTTTCCAATCCTATTAAGACAAACAGGACGGATTATACTACAGGTTACCAACCTATTCTAACCAGAGTGGGAAGGTCTATATTCATTACGTGGGACCGCAACGAAATTAATTTCATTCCGCCTAGGCCGGATTCGAACCGACGCCTTTGTAGTCCCCACGTAGTTAACACTCTCGGTCATTACGGCCTATCTATATATTAATATTCCTTATTAAAATATTAAGCGCATTACATTAATCTATAATGAAATGAAGATCAGGTAAATATAGGATATAAGACAAAAACTCCTGCCGAGGAGGTCAGTATAGCATTCTTACCATTCTATTAGATGAATTAAGAAAAGAAATGTAAATAGTAAATGTGAAAGGAAAACATTGAATGCTTAAATTGTTTATCACGGCATGTTTTTATAAAATACAAAAATAAATAAATATATACATGGATTAGTATAAAATTAATAATGAACCATTATCACACAAGTCCCCAACTTTCCTTCATCTTAATCCAAATCGGATGAGTTTTGAAATGCAAGGTGTGCCAAGGAAAATATTTTTGCGCAAGCGAAAGCAATGGATGGACATAATTTCGCAAATGGATTAGACAGACAGAAAGTTACGAAACCAAAGTTTTTTTCAATGTCTAAACCGAAATTTTCAATTCTTAGCACATCAGTTTATAAATAAAGCAGTCTTATTTCAGATCTCGTTAGTGCTGTTTCTTGCTCCCTTTTCCTTTATTTGTTTTTTTTATCAGTTTTTAGTCACGGGAGCTTAACTTATATATATATATATATATATATATATATATATATATATATATATATAAGTTAAGCTCCCGTGACTAAAAACTGATAAAAAAAAAAATTAAGGAAAAAGGAGCAAGAAACAGCACTCACGAGATCTGAAATAAGACTGCTTTATTTGACTCAATAATCCTCTATTTATACACTCTGTGTTCTATTTACATTTAAAGATGGTATTAAGTCTTACAATGTATACGTTCCTGACTTCTTCTTCTCTTGCACTCAAATATATTGTGTGCAATCGTTATACTGTCGTTATACTCGAGTGTATTATCTCCTGGGCACTTTTCCCGGCTTGTACTCCACCTCCATATTGTACTGGCTGAGAAGTTCTTTCCATCTCGTGACTCTCGCGGAAGATTCTTTTAATTTCCCCACCCACTGCAAGGGTCTATGGTCCGTGCGTATTGTGAATCTCCTGCCAAACACGTATGCTCTAAAATGATCTACGGCCCATGCGATACCGAGCAGTTCTCTCTCCAACGCGCTATACCTCGTTTCTGCATCCGTGAGGCGCCTACTGGCGTACGCCACCGGTCTTTCCCCTTTTCCGCCTTCCTGCGCCAATACCGCCCCCAATGCGTATTCGCTTGCGTCCGTAGTAATAATAAACCGTTTATCAAAATCGGGAAACGCTAGTACCGGTTCCTCCTGGAGTCGTGTCAGGCACCTCCGAATATTGTCTTCCATGTCGGGCGTTATCACCACTTTTTGGCCCTTCTAAAGTAGGTTATTGATGGGTACGAGGTATTCCGCCATTTCAGGAACGAATCGTCTATAATAATTTAGCGTTCCTAATAGCCTCCGGATCCCTTGTACACCTCTCGGGATTGCCATTTTCCGTATTGCCTCCACTTTCGCGCTGCCAGGTTTCACTCCCTCCTGCGATATGATGTGCCCTAAAAAGTTGATCTGTTCCTGGCCCAACAGCGATTTTTCGGCGGACAACCCGAATTTTCGAATCTGGTTGAACACGCTGCGCAAATGGTCCACTTGCTGGTATTTATTCTAGCTAAATACTATCAAGTAGGCATATAGACTCGTCGATCTCCCGCAAAAATTCGTCCATAAGGCGCTGAAATGTGATTGGCGCGTTTTTGAGGCCGAACGGCATCCTTGTAAACTCGTAGTGGCTCCTCTCGAAGGTAAAGGCCGTCTTAAGTTGGTCGTCGGGGTGCATTCTTATTTGATGGTACCCAGCCTTCAAATCCAATGTACTAAATATGGTCGCCCCGCTGAGTCTATCTAGGATGTCCTCGAATCTGGATCTGGGGTATCTCTAATCTACCGTATTCTCATTTAACTTCCTGTAGTCCACCACGACCCTATACTTTTCCTCGCCTGTCACACTCTTTTTCTTTACTGCCCAGAGGGGACTATTATATGGCGATGTGCTATCCACAATAATCCCTTGCCTCTTCAGGGCCTCTAATTCCTGCCGAATATGCTGACGCAGCGCCTGCGGGTATCGCCGTTCCTTTATATAGCTCACCCTATCTTGCTTCAGCGGGATCTCATGCACGGTTTTCCCCGTCGCCCCCAATATTTCGCACTCTTTGAAGAAGATACTCTTTCTTTATTTCCTACCTTCAATCTCCCACTTGACTGATTGCGGCTACTCGCGCCCCACCGTCCTTTAGGGATCTTAGACATCGGTATTTTCTCCCCCCTTATGCGAATGTCCCAATGTCCTCCGCTATTCCTTATTCTAGCTCCTATCTTCCCAGTAGGTCACACCCAATAATCCCCCCGTATTCCCTGGACATTCTCTCCACAATATGGATCTTGAACTTATCCTCCCTTTTTCCCCATTCTTCTAGGTCTATTACAGCTTCTCCTTCTACACTACAGGGCCCACCCAGGGTAATTAATCTACAAGAACATACCTTTATCCGGGTATGTTCCATCCTCTCTCCATTGTGCAACCTCTCCAGCATACTCCTACACAATATTGTGTTAGAGCTCCCTGTGTCTACTAAATATCATCCACTCGCGGATTTAATTATAGGCAGCCCGCTCACTCACTTTCCACACTGTTACTCACTATTGTGCGGTTGCCTCTCCGTTGCCCCTCTCCCCAGATCTCCTGTCGTTCCCTACTCTCCGAAGCTGCCCGTCGTCCTTGGCTCCTTTGGACGCTACCGCTTCCCTCGCCTCCTCTGTTCTCTGGTTCTTGCGCCTCTTCTTCTGTCTCGGATGTTTCAGACGATTCGGTTGACTCTCATTGCGGTCTTTCTCTTCTCCACATTTTCTGATCATTAACCTCCATAGGTTCTGGCGGTCGGAGCCCTTCTCTCCTCCGACTGATGTAGGGGCATTGTCTCGCAATGTGCCCCTCTGTCCCTCATTCGAAGCACTTGGTGCGCGAGCATTGTGCCACCAAGTGACCTACCTTTCCGCATCCGTGGCATCGCTGGTCTTCTCGCCTCCCGCTATTTCTCATCTTTCCTTGCCTCCTTTCTCCGACTGTTGTTCGTTCCTTTCCACTATATTCCGGTTTTCCTTTCCCGCCATATGGGCGGCATTGGTCTGGGTCTTCTGTGTATTATCTTGTTCCATCCTGCGTCTTCCTCTACGTTCCTGACTTCTTCTTCTCTTGCACTCGAGTATATCGTGTGCAATCGTTATACTGTCATTATACTCGAGTGTATTATCTCCTGGGCACATTCTACAAAAGTGCGATCTCTCGATAAGCCCTCCATTCTCCCGATCTCCTTTGCAACTGCACCTTTAGTATCGTTGATAGGAACGCAATTCTGTCCTCCACATCCGCTGCGTTAAAGGTCTCCCTCATCTTCTCCGTGATTTTATTGTAGTGGGCTAATAGTGCTCCAGCGAATTGTCCGTTCGACTGATGCGCTCTTTTTGTCTCCCGGAACATGTAGAAAATATCTTCCTCCGGGGTCCATCTCTCGCCTCCGAACGCCTTTTTCAGACGGTCCTTAACCATATCCCATGGAGTTTTCTCATCAACTTGGATCAAATTCAGGATTCTTCTCTTGATCCTGCATATTAATGCTGCTACAAGGAGACCGCGTCTCTTTGAATTATCATGTTTTCGGATGCCTCTCAATCTCTGCCCTCAACCGGTCTCCGGCCTTAAGAAAGTGATTTAACTCACCAATCTCCCCGGTGAACCTTTCCAAGTCCGAGATCGCCCGTCTCATATCCTTCGTCGTCGCCGCTCGTACCTTCATCCAAGCTAGCATATTTGCATGAGCTTCCGCCATGGTTCCTTGTGGCAGCGGTGGGACTTCTGAAGATATGTTTAGCGTTGCTGGTCGCACAACTCCTGGCATTGCCGCAGCGAAAGTAAAAGAAAAAAAACGGGTCCTCGTTCCTCAGGTATTCGCGGTCCCGGGTTTCGGCACCAGTTAAGCTCCCGTGACTAAAAACTGATAAAAAAAACAAATAAAGGAAAAGGGAGCAAGAAACAGCACTCACGAGATCTGAAATAAGACTGCTTTATTTGTCTCAATAACGCTCTATTTATACACTCTTTGTTCTATTTACATTTAGGGATGGTATTAAGTCTTACAATGTATACCTACAGACCTTAATTTATATATACATTTGTTAATCAGTAGGATTATTACTTTTTTTTTTTTAAATTCCCTAATCTTAATATGGAATAAGCAATTTTAATTAAGTTCATTTTATATATATATATATATATATATATATATATATAGACTTTACTCATTAGTTGACCAATTGATTTTGATAATACTTATCACTAATAATCTTTTATTAATAACTAATATTCTCTTTTGTTTTTGCAGAAATCATCAATATGACATATTGATGTATCCATAGAATGTTAGATATCTTAAAAACCAAAGAACTGAATTTATATTTAATAAACAAAAATTAAGCAGCACGTATTTTACAAGCTATTGAATCACAAAAATATTTACAAAATGAACTTAATTAAAATTCTTATTCCATATTTGCTAGTGATAGTGAGAATTTAAAAAAAAAAAGTAATAATCCTACTGATTAACAAATAGAAACATTAATTGGCTCATCGAACTGAGATATTAGATAAGTAAGAGAATTTTATTAAATTATTTTTTAGATTTTATTAATTAACTAGCTAAACAGAACTTAAAAAAAATAATATATTATAAATATAAACAAGAAACCGCAAGCAACTATGAGACTGTTTTTGATAATTTGTTATATTTGCATTTAGAGGCTGAAAAGAAAGAGGGTACAAAACATCCCCGAAACGTCTAGAGAAATTTATAGATTAAAGTTATTGAGTAAAGAAGTCCTTATAATATGGAAGGTCAAATACTGAATAAATTAAACAAATAGATATCTTGGATCGACTGTTATATAAAGAAAGAGCTAAAACTGATGAAGGCTCTATTGCGTGAAATGCTTCTTGTTAGTGTTCAAAATTACTTTAATTGTGAAATATGCAATAATTACCGAACTTTAGTGATAAAAATAATAAAAATGACTAATAATAATAGTTATGAAAGATCAATTTAGGTTCTAATAACTTACTTGAGGCACCAGCTGACTTGAACTTGAGGCACCAGGTTCGCGATCTCTCAGGTATAAATAAAATAGAAAAATCAGTTATATTATAATTGATAAGTTATAAAAACGGATATCAGCATCGTGTTTTGTGAGATTTCCAAAACACTAAAAAACGAACATATACAGATGAATTTCTTCTGAGTTTCAAATGTGTCAATTATCCCATTTGTTTCCATAAAATCGTAAACAGTGTGAATTGCTTGACAACCTAAGAAAAACAGATCTCTGTAAACGCAGTTAGTTGTGATAGGGAACAATAACCAAGTTTTGTGACACAGTTTCTAACACGAGAAGTTATGTTATCATAAGTCATCTGCCTATGGCTGCTGCCGCAATTCGGCGCTAACAGAATTTCAGAATTTCATCCATAAATACAATATATAGTAGAGGGCTGAGATAGTAACATTGTTGAATTGGATACTGTCGTCCAAGTTGAAACTTTTTAACTGTTTTCCATTCATTCTTAGCCTCCTCTTAGAATCTTTATTAGGTCGACTGAATTGGTTGAATAAAGTCTCTGTGATGTTTTCCTTAATTATTAAATACTTTTTTAATTGATTAATGTGCACTTAATTTAAATGTTTCTGTCATACTTAACACTAATTGATCGAAAGCTGCTGTATAGTCAACTGAGCATCAGTAGCCCAACACGTCAAGGCCGCTTGGACTAATGTTAAGAAATCTTGCTCGGGATCAAAGAAAGACAATTTAGTATCAAATTGTATAGAAATACAATTACGACCGAACATTCAGACGTTTTAATGTACTTCTTTTTATTTCAAAGAATGCTAATTTGTCAAATATTACGATTGGCTACAATAAGTCTGATGCTAAGACATACCTTACTTTCTCTCACTACCAGAATAAATTAATCAATACTATTGCTAAAGGTGAATCACTATTAGTGTAACTCTTAAAGTTCCTAAGGATTTTCGAGGCATAATATTAAACAGAGAAATAACTGAATTAGTCCTCGAAGTGCTATGTTGAGTTTGAGGAGTTTATACACAGGCCGAGTATAACTTATAAGCCGGAGTATGCAAATGGCAGAAAATTGATTCGGAAAGTTGTCCAAAATTTAATATAAACAATTAAATGAATCAAAGAAGACTTTCTATTGGCTGCATGCATATTCATAACCGAGGGACAGGAACCCGAAACCTTAATATCTATGTTAATGAGCTCGGAAGAGGAGAGGGGAAGGAGAAGAAAAAACGCAAATGTAATCCTGAAGAATACCTGCCTCCCCCACTGTTTCCATCGAATACATTTCGGTATAGGAGTCCATTAAGGAAACAAAGGGGAACTCCTTCGCGATATTTTAGCTTTGTATTTCTTAAGGCCAGATGAAACTTTTTATTCTTTTTCTCGCTTCCTCTAGTAATTTTATTGTTATAATAAATAAATATGATCTCGTTGATTTATATTTTTGTAACTAATTTTATTGATTAATATTAATTCTTTCACAGTACCGAGCAATGGTAATAGTGATTAAAGAGTTAATTTACAATATAAATACATTATATTTATATTGTAACATCGAAGTCTTACCTGAAGCAATTATAAAAATTAATAAAATATATCACTGTGCTTAAATTATATATATATATATATATATATATATATATATATATATATATATATATATATATATATATATATATGGTCAGTAGTGCAAACGGTGATGATTTTGAGGATGAGATATAAGAGGGAATACGTTTAAATTCGCCAAAAAGGTTAAGCATCTAAACTCAACATTTTTTTTCTTATCCTCCGTTTATTATAAGTTTCTTTTGCATACAATATGAACAATAATGTACATGAGCTGAACTTACATTTTATTATTTTTTTTTTTTTATTATTTTTTTTTTTTTATTATTTTTTTTTTTTAATCCAATCCCTTATTACTTATTACTTCTGAACATTATATTGGCTGGAGATTTCCTTTTTTCTGTAGATATGCATTTTAAGGAGCTCTATTACACATCTTCAGCTTTTATTAATGTTTCATAATTTCGAATTATTATTTAGGCGATGGGGCTCACCTTTCATTTTGAGTCGATCTTACCAAATTAATACTAAAACTAAATTTCAATGTTCGAAATAGTTTTTGCCAACACTGGGGTAGTAGGGTTGGAATATCGACACGCGATATATCGATATATCGGAGTTGAAAAACCGATATATTATATCGATATCTTAACATCCGATATATCGATGATATCGATATTTTACAACGATATATCGGTCACACCATTCATCGGGAATTCATATCATAGTAATTCATATAGATTTTCTGGTCTCTTGAAAGTCTCCCTTTATTCGTATACAAACATTGCAATTCGGTTCCCCCGATAATTCGTATTTATTTTCGTCTTCCAAGTAATGTAAACGCCTTATAATTCAAATTTCCAAATAAAAAATCTGGTTAACTCTTAATTTTTTCAAGAGGAGAAGCGAGTGAGTGAGAGAGGAATCGTTTCTATGAATTTCGGACGGTTTACCCTTTTTTTTTCTATTCAGTTCTGTTTAAATAAAATTGAAAAAAAAACTGTAAGCATACTGTTAGCCGACAAAATAGATTGATCTGAAAAATTAAGTTCGCTCATGACTGGCAAATCCGCGAATGTAAGGTGCTTTATAAACAAAAACTTTACCGAACGCCTATCGTGCAAACACAAAATCATGTATCATAAGTGAAATTTTAACGAATGGGTACAGATATGGAATAAAAAACAGCGAAAATTTCCAACTGTTTATTGATAACTGTACGACCCACAACAGTACCACATCACTCAGCGATGTTTATCTTCTATTTTTGCCTCCCAGCACAACCTCAAAGCTGCAATCTCTAAACTTGGCCATAATTAAACGATTTTAGACATTTAACGCAAGGAAGTAGCGATGCAACTCTTAGAAAGCAAAAAGAATGGGAATCACCTACCTCAAAATTAAAGCCAAGATCTTCTCTAAAGTCCTCTTGAACAGACTGTAATCACAAATAGACCACAAAATAGGAGAATATCAAGGGGGCTTTAAGAAAGAAAGAACTTGTCAAGAACAAATTCTAAGCCTTAAATTGCTCATAAAATACAATACTACTAAAAGGAAACAGCTTTGCATTTCTTTTTTTGGTTTTAAAAAGGCTTACGATTCCGTGGATAGGATTTCAGGATTACTGGAAACCTGAAAAAATATGGAGTAGATGGAAACTGACTCTGAAAGATATAAAATCTAAAGTGAAATTTCAGGGTCTTATGAGCAAACCTTTTCAGACAAAAACAGAGCTAAGACAAGGCGATGGCTTTTCTCCCATACTTTTCAACATAGTCCTGGATAAAATTATGAAGGAATTCTGGAAAAAGAATAGCTCAGGAGCCATAGTAGGAAACGAAATCAATCATATAAAAGTGAGTTGTTTGGCGTTTGCAAACGATCTCGCACTTTTGGCAGAATCAGAAGAAGAGGCTATTAGTCAAATAAATACCCTACAAATAATAGCAGAAAAAGCAGGCCTAAAAATATCACAAGAAAAAACAGAGCTCATGAGTACTGAAATAAATTTCAAGAAAAAAGCAGTAAACGCCAAATATGGAAAAATAAAAGTAACCAGGGAATTTAAGTATTTGGGAGAAATAATATGTTACAACGGTTCTGAAAAAGAGATCATCCGAGAGAAAATCACAAAATTAGAAAAATTTACAATAAAAAGAACATCTTATCCAATACAAAATTAAGGCGTTACAACGTTGTGATAAAGCCAGTGATTTTTTATGGGATGGAGACCACATGTCTACCCAACTTGGAGAATCTGCTAAGAATAGAAAGGAGAATCTTAAGAAAAATCTATGAGCCCAGAAAAACACAGGAAGGTTACAGGCGAAGATCTAACGAAGAGATCTACAGAGAAATCAAGAACCTGAAAACCGAGATTAGAATCAGAAGGTTGATGTTCTATGGGCACATGAAAAGGATGAAGGAGGAAAGATTGAACAAAAAGATCTTTAACAAAATGTTTAGCTACAAAAGCATGGGAGGATACACGAAGCAAATAAGAGAAGAATTAAAAAACCTTAAAATTTTGGATGCCGACTTTCTGGATAGAGACACATAGAGGAAAACACTGAAAAATCTCACCAATATTGGAAGAGAAAAGAGGAGGGGTAGATAGTGGTAAGAAGAAAGAAAAGAAATGCAGTCGAAAATCATGAAACTGCGATGGGAAGAAAGAAAACCAAGACTCCCAAGAAGCCTAACCAATGTGTTCACGTGATTCCTAGTGGCCCATACGTAATTAAAAATAAAATCATGGTAAAACGTAACAATGTAATAAAACGCCAGATATTCGCTTTGTTTGATTCAATGTACAGTTCAAACATAAATTGTTCAATAAATTATGGTAATAAAATGCTGCTTGTTGAATATAAAAAAGGTTTACTAGAAATTCACAGGAGGCTAACGTCGAATGTCTCACCACTTATAAATAGTTAGCATAATAATAAAAGGTGTCCGCTTTTTTAAGGATTATGTTTTGCTTATTACTCGGATCATTAGAATTCTCGAATATCCAGCTTGCCTTTGTCCCCAGTTCATCTGGATAAAAGAGGTTTCACTGTAGTGGGATTGTCGATAGTTAGGTAGTTTTGATAATCGGCAGTTTTGACAATGGCGACTGGCAGCTATCGATATTATCGAATCAGTACTTTTAATCAGTAATTTTTAGATTTACAGTAAACAGTGGAACGGGAGTTAAATTCCCGCTATGTCGGATAAACATTTTTATGTTTTAGTCTTAGATGTCATGAAGTCCATTCGGCACAAATCACAGAGGCCTAAATTCGGAATTTCACTTTTCTTTTTAAATAACTGCCACAAATCTGACCTATTCATAATCGGTAATTTATAATCAACAAATTGTGAATCAGCACTAAAAACGCACTTCGTACTTAATACCTAGTAGGAAGGCGAGGCGCGACTAAGAGTAATATGAAATGGCAAATGAAATGACAGCTAAACAAGTTGAAGGAGATAGAACTTTTTTGGGAAATTTAAAGGAAAACATTTTCTGAGAACACAATTATTGGTTAACTGACAAGTACCAACTTCCGGAAGAAATTACCGGATTCTCAGTTGGATTCGAGATTAATATTTTGTTTAAGAATCTTTAATTAGCCAACCTCAAATAACCAATTGTTTTTCAAGTTTTTAACAGTCTTCATTCTTTAATTAATTGTTTATATGCTTATATCGAGACAAAATGATCGGACTTATGGATAAAAAGATACTAGAATGTCATCGATAGTGCTAACGACTATCGAAACAAATTAAACCATTCAAAATAAAAAACACTGTGTAAACATCAGTAACTCACTTTAGAAAAAAAAATCTAAAATTTTAAAACCAAGATACGTGACAACAAAACCAAGACATAATTTGAAATTTGATTAGAAAAATCATGTTTTTTTTTTGGAAAATAATTTAAAAAATAATATTTCGGAAATTGGTTGAGATAGGAAGGTGTGGTTGGAGGCAATTTTGATATACTGTCCCTTCCTTAATTACTGATATTTCCTTCTGGAATATCCTATAGAAAAGGTATGTCTACCGATATACAATCAGAACAAAAGAGGACGAAAACAAGTCTAAGTATAAAAATATTATTTAATCTTTATTTAAAAAAAATAAAATAAATGAATAACAATTTCGTAAATTTATTGCTTACTGTGTTATTTCATCAGGAATTTCATCACCAATAACACTTTTGGTACTAGGTATCTCGTAACTAAGCTTCTAATGTTGAGATTATAACAACATGGTCGTTTGGGAATCAGAACGTACGAGGACCAAGACAAGTTCGTTACCGCCTCTGAACTTCCAAGGGTCTCGGTGGAGCGGCTGTCGAGTTGATTCGTAACAATATAAACGTTGTTCTCAACTTCATGTGGATTTGATAAACAATTGACGCTTTTGTCTGAATCTATATATACGAGTATACATACATTATTATAGGAAAAACAAAGGAAAAAAAATTGGTACGTACCAAAATCAAAATCAAAAGAAAAAAAAATTCTCACTGTGAACTGCTAAAAAAGTTCCCGGGTTTCGGCACCACTTAAGAGCTTCACCACGCAAAACATAAAAAAAAAGAAGAAATTGGGAGAATAAGAACACGCATGAAGGCTGATTAAACACTAACTTTATTCAGATTCTAATCGTCTATATATACTATTTACAATGTTTACAATGCTAGTTTAGAATTAGTGGCTATACTAATGTAAGTCCCAACTTAACTTATATATATATATATATATATATATATATATATATATATATATATATATATATATACAAGGAAAAATTAAAGATTTGAAATAAACTGAACAATATTGGGGCGTAGAATATTAATTCGTCAAAAAAAATCTTTGTTTTTGAGAAGTGGATATATTAACTTTTGATGGAAAACTCCTCATATATATATATATTATATATATATATATATATATATATATATATATATATATATATATATATATATATATATATATATAATAAGTTAATATATCCACTTCTCAAAAACAAAAATTTTTTTTGACGAATTAATATTCTAAGCCCCAATATTGTTCAGTTTATTTCAAATCTTTAATTTTTCCTTGTCAAATAGATGTTACAAATCAACATTTTCAATAAATATTTGCCATATCTCCATGGGGTACCCCGCTAATAATTTTTTTTGTAATAATTTTCCAAAAGTGGATGTATTAACTTTTGATAGAAAACTCTTCATATGTACTTCATTGGTTTTTCTAATGGAACTGAATTTTTGTTTTGTTTTTCGGTTGTTATATTATTTAATCTGTAATCTATTTATTAACTAACTGCAATAATTATATTAATGCACTATTGTAGATTATAAAGAAGGACATGTTTTAATCAATAATTAATAGTTTTAATCTTTAGGGTCTTATTATATAAAATTACAGCTGTACACTTTAGATAACATTTTGCCACGTCTGATTTTTCGGTTGGATTCAAGCCGCTCAATAAACACGCAATGGATCAGCAACTTCTGAACTAGAAACTTTCAACGATTTAAATAACTAGTCCACACACCAATCAAAATTATGACTCTATTTTTTTTAAAGCAAATTTATAAAAGGTTTTCCTATAATAATGTATGTATACTCGTATATATAGATTCAGACAACAGCGTCAATTGTTTATCAAATCCACATGAAGTTGAGAACAACGTTTATATTGTTACGAATCAACTCGACAGCCGCTCCACCGAGACCCTTGGAAGTTCAGAGGCGGTAACGTACTTGTCTTGGTCCTCGTACGTTCTGATTCCCAAACGACCATGTTGTTATAATCTCAACATTAGAAGCTTAGTTACGAGATACCTAGTACCAAAAGTGTTATTGGTGATGAAATTCCTGATGAAATAACACAGTAAGCAATAAATTTACGAAATTGTTATTCATTTATTTTATTTTTTAAATAAAGATTAAATAATATTTTTATACTTAGACTTGTTTTCGTCCTCTTTTGTTCTGATTGTATATCGCTAGACATACCTTTTCTATAGGATATCCCAGAAGGAAATATCAGTAATTAAGGAAGGGACAGTATATCAAAATTGCCTCCAACCACACCTTCCTATCTCAACCAATTTCCGAAATATTATTTTTTAAATTATTTTCCAAAAAAAAACATGATTTTTCTAATCAAATTTCAAATTATGTCTTGGTTTTGTTGTCACGTATCTTGGTTTTAAAATTTTAGATTTTTTTTTCTAAAGTGAGTTACTGATGTTTACACAGTGTTTTTTATTTTGAATGGTTTAATTTGTTTCGATAGTCGTTAGCACTATCGATGACATTCTTACCTTTCAGTAAGAATTTATTATTACTTTTTATTTATTATTACTCTTCAGTAATATCATGAAAAAGGAAAACCAATAAAAAATTGATGAAATGCATAAGTTGAAAAGAAATAATAATAATATGCAAAGGTAGCAAAAAAAAGAAGAAAAAAATGACCAGCTTCCAAGCTAATGTTTACTTTTAAAGTTGTTAATATTTATTTGTAGAACAGTTATATTTAAATGTTCATTTGTAAGTATCGATTCTTAAATGTGTAATAATTGTTATGATATCTTATATTTTTAGCAGGTAGTCAATGAAACAGTACATGCTTAAAGGTTTAAATGGTTATATCGTCAGATTGTGTTAATATCAAATTAATGGAAACATTTTATCAATCCCACTACCTGCCCATATCCCGTTTGCGGTTGAGTTATACTGAAATTAGTTAGTGCTTCTACTATCCATAATTGATGAGAGTGATTTGCGGTTAGTACTAATGATGCGATGTTTAGCTAAGTGCGACCAGTGTTTGGTCAGCCAAGTGATTGGGATATTACGTTAATTCCGCTTTATTGAAGATGAAGATAATATTTGAAAAGCATGGTTTGAAATTCTTAATTGACAAATTAAGCAATAACAATAAACAAAATTACTTCAGATGAAGCCATTTTGAAAATTTGGCATTTAATTCCTTTTCGGCTAATAGGATAAGGTCTAGCTAATATCAAAGACCATTTAATTGTGCATTGGCATAACGAATTTAATCAAAATCGTTAGAACTGTTATCGAGAAAATTGTAAAATCGATGATGTAGTAAAGTGGCATATCCGGTAAGTAAATTTAGCGAAAAGGTTACTGTAGCACCCTAGGCATAAATACGTAATTTTAGTTTTGCACAAATTTTTGTTTCTGAGCTAGATTGTGCAAAAAAAAAATCCACACACTCAGGCCATTTTGCGAGAGTGCGAGTGGTCGAAAGCTCTAAGCTAAGTCGAAAATTAGAAAGCTGTAATCTAATTAAAGCAGTAAAAATTCAAATAATCCCAATGAATACGAATTTTTAACATCGACACATATAAATTCAAAGTTTTTGTAGTATTCAATTTTTTATTAAATAGAAATTTTAGTAATGAAATGTAATTCAATTTAATTTAATTCAGTAACATAAATTCCAATAAATACAAAGACGAAGATGGGCGTTATCAGTGTCAGGCTATGATGGAAAACAACAGGTCACATGGTCGACCGTATAATTCGTAAATACCGAAATTTATACCATAAAAAAAAAAAAAAAACATTTATTCAATAAGGAACTATTAAAAATATTACAATATTGATTTATATCAGATATAATAATAGTAATAATAATAACAATAATAAACCCGTGTTTTCTAGTCTTCCATCGGGCGCCTCTCCAGGTGGCGGATAGGGGAATGCTCACCAGATATGGCGGGTACCGGAGAAATAAGGTACCCGGGGCGAACCAAAACTAGTAAAGAAACCCAGGCGCGAATGATCATTCGCGCACCCCAAAAAGGGCTGCTTCCTGGTCAGGGTCTGTTCCCATGTTAGGGACGCCTGCAGACACACCTGGCAGAAGGTATAAAATGTAATAAGGAGTCATAAGATACAGTTATTGCCTCGGATGAGCCTGATACTGAAGTTGCATCAGGCGGGAATATTCGACAGCCTCTTTCAGGTACTGGCGAAGCGAGTGTCGCCACCCTGTCGCAACGGACCACAAGACTGCATTCAACGGCTCATAGTCTGAACGTGCGCTTGGAAGAGAGTTCTCTTCCCGCTCGCGTTCAGCAACAGAGACCAAAAGTAGCTCCTACAAGGATGAAGTGGACGCCTGAAATGAACAAAGCGGTCATCCGAGCTTACTACTTGGCCCCAAATTTAGAACAAAAAAGATCAGGATACCTTAGAAGAATCCAAGGTTATTGGTTGGAAAAATACCCTGAAATAAACGTAACAGCCCAAAGGCCAGCAGATCAGACAAGAGTAATTATGAAGGGAAAATTCCTGTTAGGAAGACCTCCAAATAATTAAAAATGATGTTGGAATACGAATTACCAGAGAATCGGATGATATTTCAGAAGTAACAATTGAAAGAATCTTACCCGAGATAGCTCACAATCAGTCGATACCTGCAGACAGGAGTATGCTACATGGAGAGATTAATCACGAAGCTCAACTTGAAGGATACTTGGAAGATGCATTATTTTCTGAACATATGAAATGGAATGGAATTCCAATGGAAGAGAGACCTATGCTGCCCCGTTTACCTTATAGAATATACAGTTTGAAAATAGTCAAAGTCACGAACAAGATACTGGAAAAACATCCTGAATTTATTAAAACCGTGTGTGATTTGAAGCATTGGATCTACATATCTGCTAAAACTGTAGTAACTCACCTAGGTAAAAGAGAGAGATGTGTTGAAGAAGTATCAAACCAAGGAGTCTACTAGACTGCCTGCTTGGAGAAGAAGACTGGAAGGAAAAATAACTGAACTACGAAGGCGAACCGGAATAATAACAAACTACGTCCGAGATTCTGCTACAGCTTCAAAAAAACAAAAAGAAAGATAGATGAAATTGTGATCCTTCATTGGTCCTTGATTGGAGACAACAGATCCATTATCAGCCATAGTCTTTATATGGATGACTTGAAGTTGTATGCAAGAAACAGGGAGCAGTTGCAAAGCATGATGGAACGTGTATCATCATTCAGTAACTCAATCTGTATGTCTTTCGGTCTCGAAAAGTGCGCTGTGGTGAATGCGCTAAGAGGAAAAGTAAATGACAGCAGTTCTTTGCAACTTAGATCAGGAGCTACTATAAGACATCAGTCTCTAGGAGAATTCTACAAATACTTGGGTATAAAAAAAGTCATTAAAATAGCTAGGAAAGAGGTGCTCAGCAAGATAACTTGTAAGTTTAAGAAAAGACTGCAGACTGTAGTCATTTAACGGGTAAAAATAAAATACATGCCATTAATACATGGGCGATTCCATTGGTAGCTTATAGTTTTGGTATAATAAGCTGGTCAACTACCAAACTTCAAAAAATGGATCGTCTGGTGCGCACAATGATGACCAGTGGTAGAGTTCATCACCCAAAGGCGTCTATGGCTAGACTTTATTTGCCCA
Organism: Rhaphigaster nebulosa; assembly: GCA_948150685.1. Lineage (NCBI taxonomy): Eukaryota > Metazoa > Arthropoda > Insecta > Hemiptera > Pentatomidae > Rhaphigaster > Rhaphigaster nebulosa. The sequence goes on from OX411308.1 coordinate 162,017,686, forward strand.
GGAAGGAAGGTGGTCGTGGTCTTATCTCTATCGAAGACTCATGTCGGAAACAAGAAAACTCTATGAAGGAGTATTTTATGGAAAGTTCGTCTATAATCATAGCTATGATGAGAGAGATGGATGAAGATTACACAGCCCTCAATCTCAGAGATCCAACGCCACATGACATTGGAAATGAGGATCATTTAAAAACTATATGGAAGGGAAAGGAACTGCATGGTAGGTTAGGTTCTAGCTGCATGAGCCGAAAATCGATAACGAATGCTCAGTAGATTGGTTGAAGACGGGTCAAATTTTTGGTGTGACAGGAGGGTTTTACATGGCAATACAAGACCAAGTTATTGTAACTAGGGCTTATAGGCGACATATCCTAAAGGACAACGTCATTACAGATAAATGTCGACTTTGCTTAAAGGCTCACGAATCAATCCAGTATGTTACAAATGGATGTGAATCTTTGGCTGGGACAGACTATTTGATGAGGCACAATAATGTGGCAAAAATATTTCACCAAAAGATATGCAGAAAATTGGGGTTATTGGACAATGATGAGGTCCCATACTATCGCTATACTCCAGATAACCTAGTTGAAAATGCATATATAAAAGTTTACTGGGATGAGCACATTATTTCGGACCACAGAGTTATACATAACCTACCAGATATTCTGATTATACACAAAAAAGATAAAATGGCCAGATTAATAGACATAGCTGTCCCAAATGACTCCAACTTACTCACTACAAGGGCTGAAAAAATAAGAAAGTACCAGGAGCTTGCCTTAGAACTAAAAACACTTTATCACTTAGATAAAGTAATAATAACTCCAATAATTATATCCTCAAATGGTCTCATATTAAAAAGCATTAGAGAGGGTATAGAAGAACTTGGCCTTTCAGAGCTTGAAAGTAGCTCAAAAAGCGGTCCTGCTTGATACTTGCAGGATTGTGAGAAAATTTTTAAACAAATAAATTATATTATATCATCTACCTTTCCTTGAAGTGTTTTCCGGAAAGAAGATGTTAATCCAGGACACTGAGAAGAATAAATGTAAAAATAAAATAATAATAATATTTTATTAATCATAATCATTTTCATAGCTGGTTAAGCATTAATAAACAAAGTATAAATGCAATGGCCTTACGCCGTCTACCAGAATTCAGTATTAAATACAGCTTAATACAAACAAGATAGAGAAATACAAAATAAATAAATTAAATAAACTTTCTTAAATAACAAGACTAAAAAGTAACATACTCTAGAATAGAAAAAACACAAAAATAAAATAGTTTATCACCTAAAAAACAAATGATTCATCACAATAGCTTAGAAACAGGTAAAAAAATAAAAAATAAAATAAATAAACAAATAAAATAAGAAAAAATACGGAAACAAATTTATTGGAGGAGATCTGAGACCCACTCATATCTTAAATTATCTATAGATTGATCAGTTATAAAAGTCTCCAAAAGAATTAAAATATCAAAACCTGTAATTAAATTAATAAAAAGAAAATCATTAAGTTTCGATTTCAAGCCTGAAATGTTATAAAAAATTATGGAAATATTGTCAAGATGCAAGGTGGTAGAGTGTGGTAGTCCTACAGACGGCGGTGATCCTCAGGATGACTTGGAATGGAAAATTGAAGACAGCTTGGGTGCTTCATTCTTTAGTTGATTGGCGGTATTAGTAAAATTTGAAAAATAATCCTTCGGGAGATCGTCTGATTTTAATGCTTCCAAAAAACTTGCCACATACTGGTTAATTATAGATGATAATTTCGCGATACCAGCCTCACCTGAATATAGCAACCCTTCTTTGTCGCATCAGGTTTATATCAGATATGGGTTTTCAATAATTCTTCAAAGCATTGATGCACGGGTCCAATATTGCCTAATACTCTTAGCGCTGTGTTTGTAGCATGGATGTTTGCTTCTGTTGTTTACATAAAGTGCTCTAGTTTCCATGTATCGTTAACAAGGGAGCTGCTTGATCAGTAAGCTTTCACCTGTCAGCACCACCGCTATATTTCTCCCAATTGATAACATCTGATATGTGCCTCGTAGTCAATATCAGATCTTTTCCACTTCCTTGTTTATTTGATCATTACATATTATTTTTTTTCGCTGATATTTAGTTCAGTAATATTATTTAATCCATTTACTTGAAATCAATTTAAGATTAGTAACAAGCAAAACTATTAGGAATGATCAGAATCACTGCAATTTTGTTTCAACTTCAGCTCGATGGATACCAATCAAAAGTGTGTTATTTATAAAATTATACCTTATGAAATCATTTATAAGTTGATGAACTCTAAAAATGTAGTCCTACCTCTAATTTATGTGTTTTTTTTTGGGTTCATTCTTATAATATGATTTTAGGAATAAATCAGAATAATGAATGCATAGAATTTAAAATAATTTAATTGTTTTTAAGTGAATAAATAAATTATAAACTAAGGAAACGAACTTAAAATTGCAATCAGAAAATTACTTTGCAATAAATAAATATTTTAAAAGCTTAGCCAATGGTAGCATTAATTTTAAATATATCTTGGTCATAGCGCCTCTAGTTTAGCACAGCGGGACCGAATTTAGGTGGACAAAATATTTACGATCGCGACATGAAAAAAACATTATATGGGGCCTGTTTCTAGTTTTTTGGAGGGGGGAAGGGAGGGGAGATTTAAACCTAGTACAATCATTTCGATATAAAATATTAGACATCAAGTGATATTCAGATTAACAGTAGGATCAATCTTTCTCGAGGTATTATCGAAATATTCTTCTTTTTTGTAATGCAGTCCCTTCTCTTCTTTTAGACATCAAGTTACATGCATGATCTCAATTCACAATTCGTTTTTCTTTTTGTAATCCGTCAACAATGTTATAAGAAGAGTAATTAGCATTAAATAGATTCGTAGCCTAAATTAAATGCAGGCATAAATGATTAATAAAAAAAAAAAAAATACATTAAAAATCAAAACGCATTATTGATTACAGTTTTACTCATAGCAAAAAGATGGAACTTTTGGTCACAGTCGAAAGCAATCGGTGTTTGGGCAGTAAATAACCATTCACATCATATATAATGACTACAGAAGAAAACAAAATAGACAAAAATAAGTAAAATAATATATCTACAACACAAAAAAAGAAGAAAAATTAAGTAATATCAAAATTAGTTAACAACCGAGATAAAGATTAATAAAAATAATCATTTTGCAAAATGAATCATCTTGAACCCATTTATGTAAAATATTTACATTTTTTCCCAAGATAACTCCGGATTTTAAACCAAGCTTTGTCCCCCACAAGTTGACGGCAAAGTAGAACTCCAGATATCTCAGCAGTTCTCTCCCATCCGCGTCACTGGTATTGAAAGCCAGAGGAGACAGATGAGGGCAATAGGATTAATCTTGAAGGAAACAAAATATCCTTTTTATCTAACTAGGAAAAAAACTTCTTACTACGAAAATATTCTTTCCTGTGGGATTTCTTTCATCTCTCGCTAATTAATGACAGTGTATCTTTCAACTGGCTAACAGCTTGCTCAGAGAGATCATTTGCATCAATTTTTTGTGAACCGAACTCCAAAAACGAGTCATAACGTTTATTTTAGTCTCTTTTTCGCTATGTGTCTACAAATTCCTGCGCTATTTTAAAGGATTTTTAAAATAAATAAAAAGTTCTTGTGTTACAGGTGATATTTATTCTAAGACCTTCCTGGGGCTAACTCAGCCTCTACAAAGTGAGTACCCTTAATAGGAGAAAAACCTTGCGGTTGAGCATGATCTCGGCCAAATTTTCTTCTTGCTCAACCGTTGATCTAGAAACAGTACTGAATCGTTTTTTTTTTTTGATGTTTCTTATTAATGCCTGGAATTGTAGTATTTTTGAAATCGGAATAGTTTTGAAAATGGCTTGTAGGAGCGTGAATCACTACCTGTCAGTAAAAAATGGAACGATGGAGTTGTGATATCGTCAGTGTGGCCTCTAAAATCTTCACTCCAAGCACTCCAGTCGCTCCACACCATCATTCTATGGTTTCATTTTTAGTGAACGTCAGTGACCGCCATTGAAATTTGAATATAAAATAAAGAACGAGAAAAAAATAAGTAGATAAAAAAAAAATAATAAAAATAAAATATGGACGGACAATGGGCAGTATTAACTGGAAGTTATCTAGCAATGACAACTGTTTTTGCCACAATTTAAGAATTATTCTAAAATGCCTTTTTCTAAACATATGATTAATTACTGAAGAAATTACAGGTTAGTTAAAAACGTTGTGCAGAAAATTAAGAGCTTAAATATATGCTAATATATGAGCTGACTGTTATGCGGACCCTCGTGAAAATATTCCCTCTAGAGTTTTTTTTTTCAGCGAGACCATAAAAAAATGTCCCCATCTCTATGATTTATGAGGCGGAGAACTGAGTGCATATGCTAGAGCAGCTTCTGAATAAACCATCTCTGCAAGAAGACCTATCAAATTCATCTCAGCTTATTCTCATGGATTCGAATGACTTGTTAAGTATTTAAACTGATAAGGCTGCATTAGATTATCTTTGTAAGGACTGTAGCCCATTCATTCGTTCATTCATCGTGAAGCTAAAAAAATATCTGGTGTGCCCGCTCGCACGACTTTCCTTACAGCATTGGGTGCGGTTCCCGCTAAAAAAATTGTTTGCTGTATCTTTCGCTAATATTGGCCCAAGAAGTATTATTTATTTATTTTTTTTAAGTTGAGCTTTGTAGACCATTTAATTATCTCTTATTGATGCTGAATACTATAAAGAAATTTAAAAACGTGACAACAAAGTTCAATTTGCTATAATGGTCTGACTCAGATGATTTATTTATTTATTTTTTTTTTTGCAGGGAATTTAATTATTGTAACTCAGACACGCAGATATACAGACTTATTACCAATGGCCGAAAATGTTTGTTTTTTTTCCTCAGAGTGCTCAGAAACGTATAGAACGGTTGAAAACTGCACATCCAAAATTTGACCTAGTCGGTAAGGAAAGTAATAAGAATTTTAGGAAACAATAAAACTATTCTAAATGGGTGTTGTTAGATTTTTTTATAAAAACAAAATACTTTTTAGATTCTCACTAAACTGCGACGAGAAAAAGATCTAAATGCTAATCGTTTAGTTATTCTTTTATTTCAGGATTTAATGCTACTCATATCACTGAGGCAGGCACTTAGCATTCCGTCAAAACCTTCCTCAGGAAAGAAGCCAAACTTTCTTTCATATGAATTACACTTAGAAATAAATATCTTAAAATTTATAAATCATTAATTATTATCTTATTTATTAGCTGATTATTACTAATTTTATTAATCGTTATTTTTACTTTTATTTCCTTTTACATATATAAAATATCTAATAAGAGGAAGTATTGCGATTGTGGAAAATTTCTAATCCGAGTTTTCAACGGAAATGCACATTAAAAAGTCCCCCGAGACCAAATAGCCAAGTCGTGCAAAATAGTTAATGCGAACAGTCTATCTAAAAAATTGTATATTTGTTAAAAAAAATGTAGAATTGTATAAAGTTGTTCGAAACTTAAATCACGTACAAACATAAATATACGCCTGGGAGGTTTCAACTTTCTTCACAAAATTGTCTTGCCGGAAGTGCTGCTTTATATAATTGATTTTACACCTTTTTTTTTTAAGTATCTCGAATTTGTCAGAATTAATAAAGAAAAATTTTTAATAGCGCTGAAACGATTGGCAAGCGTCAGAAGGAAAAACCGAAACGTAGATGGGAAGCTAGAGTTAAGGCGACTAGTGGTGGTATAGGCCTCGAACCTTCGGGTTCTTCAAGCCTTTTTATGTATTTATTTTATCTAAAATGAATGTAATCTAATATTGATTAATGTCCACAAGCGGCAATTTGCTATAATTTTCAATACTGAAATATATATACAATGGATAAAACCTATGCGATGAAAAACTATAAGAAACATTAAAATACAAAATCGATTTTGCCAATAAATAACAACTTTTCGGTATTATAATAAATCATTCTAAAAAAATTAAAATATATGTGTGTGCTTTTTTTTTCATTTCTTATCCGGGGTTGTTCCTGGTGAGATGGGTTCCTGTTTTTAAACGTTGTTATAAACCAGTGGGCAATAAAAATTTGGTCATAAAAACGTTGGAAAACAGGAGCTAATTTTACCAGGAATTATCACAAATAAAAAAAAAAAATTCACACAAATAGTGTGATATATTGAAATGAAAAACTTTTCTTTCTTCTTGGGCACTAAGCCTCCGAAGAATAACAAAAATGCACAATTTAAGCAGCATTAGATTGGCTGCTTTATTCACAATTACTTAAATTATAAACTAAAAGAAAAAAAAAATTTAAATAAAATAAAAATTGAAAATATATGTACATATGTGTTCAAACCTACATAGGCATTATTCTTTTACATTTATGGGGAAGATTGATCATCGAGGATAAAGATAAATAAATGGTGTTTATATGAGGTTAAGGAATTGTCTTTACGAATGGAGATGTGTAAGGAATTTCAGAAAGAAGTAACAGGAATGATAAAGGATTTTTCAAAGGAAGCAGTTCTGTCAGAAGGGATATAAATTCGTAGGGTAAGATTTTGTATCAAAGAGGTTGATAGAAAAACGCATGGTAGGGAGGTCAAGAATATAGAAAGTTCTTTTGGTTTTATTTAAAAGAATTGTACTGTAATACGCTTGTCATATCAGAATATTTAATTATCTTCCTGAGAGAGTGAAATCTAAATCGAATGGTTTTAGTAGAGCCTACTAAAAATCACGAATTCTGATTTAGAGTGAAATTCACTTGATACGTGCCTTCTTCATTGCTCTCGCCTTGTCTTTCAACTTGATACCAATTACACCACATTGGAGGAAACTAAATTGCCTCTGGCCGTCTTTTGCTTTCTGCCTAGGCGTTGTCAGAAGGCATTGGACAAAATTTGGCTTTTAAGATAATCGCAGGCTATTCATTAAAATTGACTGGTAGGATTGATATGCTGCTTTAGCAATTAATCATAACAGTAATTTACAGAGCACATTCTTATTAGTTCCACCAATACTTTGAGTAGAAAAATTATTGTACTATAATATATCAAAAAGATCTTTAGAATTCTTTTTTTAATTTAAACGGATCAGAGTCGAATAAATGCTTTTTATAATTTTTTTAAAAAATTATTAATGAAAAGTTATAGCTTTTCCTGACCTAACTAGAATATTTTTTTTTAAATATATAGGTGCTAATGTTTTCTATACTATCATTCGTTTAAATGGTAACTTTATCTACTCTAATCTTATCTACCGCGAGTTGTCTTTTCGCCACTAGAAGAATATATGGTGTTTTAATAATATATATATATATATATATATATATATATATATATATATATATATATATATATATATATATATATATATGGTGCCTTGAAATTTTAAAATTATTGGTAGATTTGACTAGCATACACCCTGTGTCAGAGACTTCTGTGAAATTTCTTCGATTGTGCTGTGAATACATAAACAGTAATATTTATAAACAGTTAGTTTCGTGCGGGGTTGAGATAGAGACTGCTTGTGGAACAAAATGACTATAAAACTTTTATTTAAAAAAAGATATATTATATATTAAATATAATAACTTTGTAAAGTGTTTTTTTATGATTTAAAATAATTAAAATGACATACTTAATCAATAGATATTATATTTTGTAAAGATAAATCTTTTTTTTTGTGTTGAATTTTAAAATACAAAGAAAATTATTGGAAAAATATATAAAATAAGTGAGCAACATTATGAACTCTGAATTTAAATAGCAATATTTAAATTACTCGAGTAAAAAGTGATTTTTTACTTCAAGTTTTTTTCTTGCTAAAATGAAAAAAAAAATCTATTCATTAGGTAACTAAAATTATTTTGTATTTTATTGTTTGTGCTCAATTATGTAATATTTAGAATCAACTCATAAAGTAATGCAATATTTATTTAAAAAGTGGTGAAATGGCCACCACCGGTAAAAATGAGTATGTACGAAATGTCAGAATGTTTAGTGTTAATTTACAAGATTTTTGCTCACTGTGAGCTTAGATGCGATTTTTTAACAATATCTGGTGTGCCCTCTTAACGACTTGCCTTACTACTACTAGGTTTTATTTTTTAGTCGTATTTTTCCCGAAAAAAATAGACTATTGCAGTGGGTCGAAGGTCGGCGGTGAGCGGCGGGACTGTGTTTTCTATCCGTTTCATAACCCCTAGATCACGATTATGGAAGATTTCTAGATGTCTGATATATATATATATATATTTTTTTTTTTTTTCCCCGAGGCAGAACCATATAATAAAAGTACGTGTAAATTTCGGTATGTTAGGGAAATGTCTTTTGTGGGTCTCAATTTTTTTCTTACTCTCCCGTTGTTATATTTTTTTAACGTAAAGTACGACTTTAGTGGCGGAGTTCTACTGCTCACGGATTATTTTTTTTTTTTAATTTTGGCTCTGTTTACAATTTTTTCATTGTTTAAATACATACTTTGTATATATAGTTTTCGAGTTACTCAAGAAACAATTACAAAGTTATAGAGCTTCCACGGGAACATGCACAAAATTCTTTTATTTTATTTTTTTATTTATCAGCATCTACCCTATCGGGTCTTTAGCGAGCCATAATTCACAAAACTATATATTGTTCAACGTATTTATATCACATATAAATTTTAATCTTCTAGTAACTTCTTCTTCATTGTTACTCACTGCTTCTGTATTATGGAAGGTATGTTATGTCTTTTCTGATGTCAGTGTATAGTGTGCAGGATGTAAAAGTGTGCTTTTATTGTTGGTTTTGTGTTGCATTTTTCAGAGGCGGTTCAAGGCCACTTATAAGGTATCCATGCATAAAGGCAATATGGTCTATACTCAATCTTGTTCGGATAATTTCTTTCTTTCTGCATTTTCTAGCGGAATTTTTCCAAGGCAGGATGTCTTTCTTTATTTCTTGTAATTTGAATGTTGATGATAACCATTTTATCAGACACCTGTTCATAATTGCCTGTTTAGAATTCTTGACCTATTTGTTTCATTGTCAGTTTCGTTGCCTACAATGCGATTGAACCCATGTCAGTAAAACGTTCTTGTCCACTGAATCATGCATTTCCCAAAGGGAATTATGAATTTTCCAAACTAATGCATTTTTTTATGAAACGTCGGTAATTGCTTTCAATGAACTCAAAGAATCTGTTGCAAGTAGGACGCGTTTTCCTTCCATTGACTATAATAAAAGCAAAGCTTGTTAAAAAGGAAAGAGTTCTACTGTAAATATACTGCTGATTTCTTGCAAGATGAAATTAGTACTAACTATTTCACCTACCACAGCACATCCAACTTCGCCATTGGTCTTAGAGGCATCCGTAAATATGGTCGAAAAATTAGTATACTTTTGTTGCAACTCTACATACAGCTCTTTCACAAAAACGAGATCTACTAAATTTTTGTCTCTTTTTGAAAGTGTAGACTCAATATTTATATAGGTTATGCTCCATGGATAAATAGCACATCATCTATTGCTGGAATATTGTTGGGCTCTACGTTTAAGTCATGCAAAAGTTCGGAAGCTCTTTCTGCGGTGCCTATTAGTAGCTTGATCTGTAATCCGTAAAATCAGTAAAAAATTTGGAGTTAGGGTATTCCGTTTTGGAAAGAATTGAAGAAGTATATGACAGGGTCAAGTAAGAACTTCAAAATACTTTTAAAATATTCTTAAATATATGTGTACAAGGTATGTGTGTGTGTTTGTCTTTTGTTTGTGTGTGTGTTGTTCTAGTATACTTTTTATAGTCTCTCTTACACACTATCAATTCGTTGGTCATCCTGTTTGCTCATTGAGACAATTACTTCTTTGAAAGAAGTATTTGTGTCCATTATAAAACTATACATGACGCCAAGGTCTTCCGAGGCTATAAAACCTGAAAATCAGCCGCCCGATATTAACCCGACTATTGCCAGCTATAAAAAGACCACTAACTGCCTGGTGTCAAGTTTATTGCTAGTCGATGTGCGCGTAAACTATAATCACTTTTATGATCTCATTCATCTAAATGTAAATGTAACTATTCATGAATGTAAGGTACGTTTATTAAAAAAACTGTTTATATTTTTGGAAAAGAAATTCCCCTGCTTCAAGAACGTTTTATTACAAGTTCTTTTTATATCTATGAATCAATTGTTCCAAACAATTGCGATTAATCAAAATATGGATTAATTTCAAAGTTAATATCACTGGCACCAACCAAAATAAATTTATATCTAAATAAATATTGAATTACATTAACAAAAATAATTGATACTTAAGTGTTTTCTTATATACGTACCTATATATGAGTTCAATTGTTAATTTCATTTTACTTGAGTTAAAAATAAAAAAAATCTAGTGCGGTGCGCACAACAGCCATTTATAACATAATTTTAAAGAGTTCACATAAAAACTACTTAAAAAAACTAATTCAATTTTAGAACAATTCTATGTACACCATATATTTTTGGTTTGTCAAGCTGGAAATATATTTTAAAAATGTCGATTTAGTTTCCTTGGAAATTCCACGGAAAAATTTTGTTTCCATTAAATAATATAAAAGTAGAAATTATTTAGTTAATATCTACTTTTATATTTTTACATTACATTATTACAGAGCGTATTGTTGACAACTGTTTGACGGCTTGGTGGAAAGAGATTCGGTCGCGTCCGTCTCCTTTCGAGCGCGCTCGGCTTTCCATATAGGCTCTTAGTCCTAGATGTATCTTTGCTAATACTGGTCCGATTTCGATGATTCCATTTTTGTTTTTTAGAGAATTTAATTCCCTTTCATAATTTACTATAAAACGCATATTTTTTGAGTTATGGGCCAATAAGACTTTCCTTTTGCTATAACTTTCTTCTCTGCATTTCCTCGGTGATGTACTAAGGAAGTGAAAAGTTAAAGAGCTTTAGGAGAAGACATTAGGCCAGCTTCATCAAGATTGTTAAAATCGTTTACGAGATATTATAATTAGCACTTCCTGTTAGTCCGATACGCTGTATCTTTGCTAATACTGGTCCGATTTCGATGATTTTTTTTTTATTTTAATTGATTAATAATTTAATTACCTTTTATCTTTAAAGCTTTTTTATTAACTTATTTTTTTTACTTTTATATAATTTAATGCATAATTTACCACAAAATACATACTTTTTGAGTTATGCACAAATAAAGTATTCCTTTCATCATAACCTTTTCCCTACATTTTTTCGATGATTTACCACATAGTTAAAGAGCTTTAAGAAGAAGACTTTAGGCAAGTTTCATCAAATTCGCTAGCGCCGTTTTCTGTAATCGATTGTAAAAATCGATGATATAAGATGGCACTTCCGATTTGTCGATTTTGACGAAAAAGTAACTGTCATTTACTTTCAATCACAGTTATTTACCTACCTTATAAGGTAAAAATGAAGTGCTATGCTCAGATTTTTTTTAGCCAAGCAGTGTATTAATATGAAGTGCGATTGAATCTTGAAGTCGCTGTTTAAAAAAAAAGGCAATAAGCAAATTTTTATTATTTTTTAACTCGTTGAACTCGACCCTGAGTTTCAACTCATAATTCAAGGAAATATGTAAAAACACAAAAAAATCTGTTTTAATTTTAATCTAAAATAAATTATAATAAATAAATAATAAATCGAGATTGGTAATATATGTTAAATATGGAAAAGACCACCCTGGCTGCTTATTAAACCAATATCATTTACACCTCAGAGCTTTTAGTTTAGCTCCCTCGCATTAGAGATGTTCAATAATGCTAATTAGCTGTCATCAATTTAGTCAATTACTGTTAATATACCATTCGCCTACTTACCTTGTGTTCCTCCTCAACCGACCTGTTTGAATAGAGGAGATCCTTCACCACAACTAGTTCTTGACTCTTTTGACCGTTTTCACATGGTCCAATAAATCAGATGAAGGAACAACAGACAGCAGGAAATTTAGGGCCCGACAGTTGACATCCGCATGGTGGTATAGAAGGATCAATCTAATTAAGGATTGATAAATTATTTGCGACTTCTATAATTTTGTTTTTATTGAAAACTAGTTTGGAATGTTATATATATATATATATATATATATATATATATATATATATATATCTTCAATTCTAAAAACACACAAAAATTCAAAAGTAAGCAATTTAAAATACAGTTTGGTATAATTATGCATCGTTATTATGTTTAATAATACCAAACTGTATCTTGAATTGCTTATTTTTGGATTTTTGTGTGTTTTTAGAACTGAAGATGAATGTATAACATTCCAAACTAGTTTTCAATAAAAACAATATTTTAGAAGTCGCAAATAATTTATCAATCCCTAATCCGATAATTATCGACCGGCATGAAAGGAGCGTATGCTTTCTGCGTACACTAAATCAGAGTCGCATCAAATTACAATATTTATCAGACCGTGGGAAAACGATCTTGGGCACCCTCCACTGCCACACGGATTATAACTGAACTCATAAATACAATAGACCATTAATAATTACAATTGGTAATATATTTTAAATTGCATATATCAATATACGTGAAGGATGGGCCGAAAATCCCTCCCCTACTTAATTCTGTAATAAATTTTTAACTAAGTGATCAAATATAATAAAATAAATTGTATATAAAAGTTTATTTCATGGATTTTTTTTATTAGGTATGGAAAATGATATCGGTTAATTAGTAAAATAAAAGGTCCATAGATAACCAAATTATTTTATTTATTTTTCAAATACTTCGATATTTCGGCCATCTCAAGTTTGTAAAAAATATAATTGTTTAGTCGACATATGCATTTAACTTCATACTGAAGGAGGATTGTTATATTGTTTTATTCCATTTATATAAATATACAGCCATTATTTCATTTATCTAATAAACCTTAAAATTTTTTAAAATTTTCTTGTTTACATGATACAATATGGCCGAAACATCGAAGTAATTTGAAATAAAATAATTCGGTGACCTATTGACCTTTTATTTTCCTAATTAACTATCTAGACAACAAAAACTGAAAATGCAACTAAAAGATATTTGTTGTGTCCACCATTAGAATTCGTGCACGCATCGCAGTATTTCATACTCAAATATGGGCATAGGTGCAAATCTTTTTTTCAAAATCCGACAAATCGCGGCAGGCGGTATAGCGAATAGCATGTAGAAAACATCCAGCTCGTAGGTCAGAGTGTTGCTGCTAGTCCTGAAAAATCAACACCGTTCAACGTTCAACAAAGTTTTTCATACCGCGTGGCACGATTTGTCGGATTTTGGAGAAAGATTTGTACCTACACTCCCACAATTCCAGTTGGTCTAACAGCTCAATCCTGGTGTGTTGGCATTGCGATATAATTTTTCACACCAAATGTAAAAAAAATCTATGAACTAAATTTTATTTACGTTCTATTTCATTAGTTTTTATCACTTCATCAAAAAGTTATTACAAATTTAAATAGGAAAGGGACGGACGTTTGGCCTATCCTGAACATGGTATTAATATATTTACTAGCTTGGTCATTTACCATGTATGATACACAGAAAATCAATAACTAGTTATATATATTACCACTCAAATCATTTTTGCTTATATTCTAGTCATAAATTTATATAAGCACAATATAAAGTGAATATAAATTTGTGAAATTAATTTAAAAGACAAAATCGAATCGGAGGACCGTATAAATATCAAAATTATAATAAACAACGAAAAATGGCCAAGAGTTGGCGCTCGTCAGTACGTCTCACTGCCCTGATGATGGCCTAAAATCTAGGTCGAAACGTTGGCACAAAATAAAAATAATTACATATATTAATGTATGATATGTCCGCAACCTTCAATCAACTTCTTCTTAAAATCAAATGTTTTACTTATTAAAAATATAGGCAACTATATATCCTATATATAATCATAGAATATATGAGAGAGGAAGAAAATGCATAGAAAAGGAAGAAAAATGAAGAAAAAAAGATATTTGTCTATATTTCTGTACTTCAGAGGTTAACTATGCTAAGTCCAATTTTGCTTATTTGTATTATTATATGATCTTGATCTACTTCATCATCTACTTCAGAGGTTAACTATGTTAAGCCCAATTTTCCTTATTTGTATTAACATATCATACTTGCGTGTTCTGGCCATATATTTCGAGGATAAATATAATAAAAAGGCTAGAAAGGTAATCAACTATATAAAAGTTCAAATATCAACTGACTGAAAACAAACAAGACAGTGCAATCTGAAACTTCTTTTTGCTATCATGTAAATCACTGAAAATGTAACTTAAATAGTTTGCCTTTGACGTACAGATTTATTGATATTACGTCGAATAATTATATGTTCTTTATTTGAAAATAATAAAGTATAATAAAATATAAATAGATTAAGGTTTGCAACATGTTTATAATAATGTGTTTATCTTCATTGTTATGTTTTTCTAAATTTCCATTCGTTTCTACCAATTTTTTTTTGTTGCTTTTGCTTATTTTGCATATTTACAAAATATTTAAATAATTTTATATCGAAATAATCCTGTTTGATTCAAATTCCGTTTGTGAACTTGGCTCATTCACAAGTTATGGGCCAACAATATAGTGACCTATTTAGACAGTTATAGACAGGTACAAACAATGGAAGAAGATCGATCGGACGAAACCCAGAGACATGGAGACCATTAACAAAAGACTTTGTTAGTTCCGCTGTTGGATTGACTTAGCTTGACTTCTCTTGACTTAGCAAACAGCCTTCTCTGTTGTGACATTTTATTTCACATGTTGTCTTTTCTTATCGCCCTTCCTCGATTTATTTGCAGACCTGGGGCACAAGTCGGGTGTCCTAGGATTATTGTTTGAACGGGCTGTTTCTGTTGAACAAGGCCCTGTGAGTTACAGGTTATATTATCTCAGCTGTTGTTGTACTGCCGCCCAAAGGCATGATATATAATTCCGCACCAATCCAGCCTCTCCTATCTCCAGCAACAATTAATTATTGCTTTATAATTAAAAACAAAGTGAGGATAATTTTTATATTTATGTGTGCTTAATTGATATTACGTCTTTTATACTTACAAATTCGTTTGAATCTAAAAATAAAATTTCACTCAAATTTTGCCGCTCGCAAAAACTTTCTACCCTAGGATAATGCCTATCGAGAAGTCCTACGGAGAAGTCCGCTACTCCTGAGGGCTCGTCCAATGATTATCAAACTAGTGCTGTCGCAATATCGGTAATCATTGTTACATAATTTTTACATAATCTATTGCAACATTACAAATCAGACGAAAAGGGATGAAAAAAAATATTGAGAAATGACATTACGTGCATTGTTATTATATATTCAGAAAAGCAGATGACTAGATAGTGCTTACAACTCTCGAAATTGATCATACATACTAACCCATCGATAATTATTGAAACCCCTAGACCAATCTCTAAAGAACGTTCCTATGACTATTTTATTTAACTGACACCAGTCATTTAATAATATTCCGTATAATAATTTCAAAAAATAAATAAAACGGAGATATAGTCTGTACATCTCTTATATGCTTATTTTTTAAAATAAACAACGATGCATTTACAGCAATAGCTAATAATTTTCAGTTGACATCCGCATGATGGTATAGAAGGAATCTATTATTAATTAAGGATTGATAAATTATTTGCCACTTCTATAAATTTGTTTTATAGAAAACTAGTTTCGAATTATACATTCGTTATTCATTCATCTTCAGTTCTAAAACCACACAAAAATTCTGAAAATAATCTTCTCAATAAAAGCTTAAAACACTCCATAAATTCACCTGTAAACTCAAAAATGTTTGAAAATCTTGCGGTTTATGAAGAAACCGGTCTAGTAAAATATAATAAAGACTCTTATTTCCAAATCCGTATGCGTCAATGTACTAAAAACCGAACTAGAAAAAATCAATAGGTCTAATAAAAATATATCAGCAGAACATAAAAGAGCATGTGTATTGTCAGAAAAAGTACGCGAAAATAATCTCGTAATCATAAAAGCAGATAAAGGAAATACGACAGTAATACTAGAAAGAAATAACTATAAAAAGAAAGTTTATGATTTCATAAACAAAAACGGTTTTACTAATATCAAAAATCCCGTGCATAAATTTGCCACCGAAATCCGCGAGTTAATAAAAAACAGCATATTGATACACCAAAAATACACAAACCAAAAATTTCCATAAGAACGGTCTTCAAACTAATTGAAATTCTTCAAACAGGAAGAAGGCATCCATTCTGGCAGATTTATTTATGGACAGATTAGAACAAAAAATTCCTGACGCAAACAATTCTCAACTAGCTCAACATATCATATACTGGTATCGGTATGTAGATGACCTATATGCCTATGGTCTGGTACGACAAGACAAATAAACATTTTTTTAAAGAAAATAAACAAAATTCATCCCTCGATTAAATCCACAGTAGAACTGGGAAAAAAACAAAACCATAAGCTGTTTAGATTTAGAAATCTCAGTAAAAAACAATCATCATGAATTTGGAATTTACCGAAAACCCACCCACACGGATATCGTTATAAACAATGAAGCTAGGGGACCGATAGCATATAAACTCGCAGCTTTTTATAGCATGATTTACCGTCTTTTGAACGTACCATTAAATGAAAATAACTATGATAAAGAAATTGAAATAATACATTCCATAGCAAAAAATAACGGGTATAATAAAACCAGTATCAATCATATTTAAAAAATACAATTAATGATATCTATTTAACAAGGCCCATCTCGAAACATTATGTTTTGATTCCATATTACGGCCCTGTATCCACCAAAGTCGGAAATGAATTTAAAAACTAGGATTAAACCGTGGATTTAAAATAGAAAAAAAAACATATTCTCACATTTCCCTTCTCCTAAAGACAGAATAGACCATTTCCAAAAAAGGGGAGTATACTAACTAAATTGTAATGATTATTCAGCCAAGTACACAGGAAAAACTGGAAGATCACTAAATCAGAGATTAAAGGAACATATACGTGCATATAATAATAAGACAGAGAATACCAAACTGCAATTCATTTAAATGAAAAAAACCATAAATTCATCAATGACTCAGGAGTTAAATTAATACATCACGTTGAACACAGCCTTAAATTAAATATATATGAAGCACTTGAAATAATAAAATCCTTCAAATCCAATCCAGATTTTTTCTAATATGACCAACTAAATATCTCCAATAGTCCAATCCTAAATTTATTCCCATCTATAACGGAAAAATCAATTACTCACCGGTAGTACTGGAAAAACCCCGACCCTTGAACCGTTTACCTATAAACATCCAACCTTCTTGCATTGTTAGTTCAGTGCCAGAAGAAACCATTAAAAACTTTTCTGTTTGTTATAATCCATTTAATCCTTGGTGAGTACCAACATGTATTTGATTTCTCGTCTTAATTAAATTAATAATTCATAAATGTTTTATAATACTGACTTATATTACATCTAATTTAATATGTATAATAATACCAAACTATATTTTGAATTGCTCATTTTTGAATTTTTGTGTGTTTTTAGAACTGGAGATGAATTTATAACATTCGAAACTAGTTTTCAATAAAACAAATTTATAGAAGTGACAAATAATTTATCAATCCCTAATAATTTTAAATATCATTATCAAACTATTATGATTAGTTTCAATTATTTATTTTGTGTTTTATTTAATCAATTTTTCTTCAATTTTTTAATGTTATCATTCATCTCTCTTGTTCCAAAAACACAGTTCCGTGATGCTTCTCCTATTCCAATTACAAAAATAAAATATAGAAAAAGATTCATCTATGCACCTGTTTTTATAAGGGTAATTCTCAGAAATAATTAAAAAACGAGTCCCTGGTACATAACATTCACATAATGAACGTCAAGTTTGTTTTTTATCCATTATGTTCATTTCGTTTCCCGACTTAATGACAAAAACAAAAACAACGAGTTTTCACAGAATTATTAACATTTTTGTTGAATCAAACATTTCGAATTCTCATTACCGCCATGTGTCCCTGAACACTTCCTTTTTTTTAATCAAATGTGTAATTAAATTGTTTCCATTGTCTCTCGAATATGTGATCCATCGCCAATAGTGTATGGCTTATACTGATCAAAACTGATTATGAGTTTAATGAGTTTAGTCCAAAAAATTTTGAGTTTAATTTGAATATTTTTGGTTCTAGAATTATCCAGACTTTTATCCTGGAGTTTGTTATAATTACCACCAGACTATTGATTTTCTTTCTATGCACGGAAATTTAATGTATTTTTCGACTTATTTTCTGCTTAGATGACAAGCCCTATATAGAAGATCCCTCTTACCCGATAGGCAATACTTGAGTACAACTACAGCAGTCAAATGAAATTCATATGTGTTCGGTGAGTATTTATATTCTTATCATTACCGCTCCTTATTGTTTCTCCTTAAGTAATGAGTTTTTAAAATTAATTACTCTTTTTCTATATAAAAATCCTAACAGAACGGCATTTTAGTTTCTGATATAGCTCTATTAATTTTCTTTAGTAGGCTCTCTAGGTTCAAATTATCATTACTACCCATTAAATCTTTTCATTAAGGTAATGGGGTAATGGTGTGGTAATGAAAACTCGATTGAAAATTAATTACTATTTTATCAAAGATGCAATCAATCGAAATTGCATCGCCAGTGTCTTATTTGTGATGCTTCCTTGTGTTAATGAGTTAATATCACTTCTCTAAATTAAAATTTCAAAAACTTTACCAACATGCCGTATGTCTCAGACCTGGAAAGTATTTCCTGCAATAAAATCCATAAATCCCATTATCACCTGACAAACAAAAATATTATAATTATTACCCCCACTCGAAAAAATTGGAAATTTTGAATTCCTGCCCGAAAATTCAGAGTTCAGCTCAAAACTGGCCTAATAATCGTCGATTATTATCTCTAGATCACTCATGAATTTTTTCAGATTTTTTGAGAAAATGTGACTGTCTCACTTTTTTTGGAGGTTCTGAAAATATGAGCTATTTTTAAGAATCATCCATATTAAAGCTACTTAATTGGAAAAACAACATCTCTTCCTAGTCTTTGGATAATGTAATTTTCAAGCTTTGTTTTTTAATAAAATCTTTAGAAAGATTAATATGATTAATTTTTTCAATAAAAAGAGGCTTTTGATTGAGGAAGAAGTAAACCAATATGTAGATGGGAGCATTGCTTTAAGATTAGTAAATTTTGGTTGATATCATCTTAACGTAAGTAAACATGTTAACGGTATATTAGCATATTTACTAATTATTTCTACAATTATCTTATATATAATAGTGTAAGGTATTATAATTAAATGAAATGGCATTTTATACCCCATCACTTAAATAATTATTAAAGAAATCAATCTTTTAAAAACTTAAATATTGATATTCGTGATAATTAAAAATAAATCACTATTGATATATTTATTACTTATTTTCACTGGAAGGCTTCAGACTGAATGAGCATTATTGAGAGAATTTCGCAGAGAATAAATAAAAAAAATTCTGATCAAATATTGGTCAAATAATCCAATTTAAAATTCACCCTTGACCGATGCTAGGGCCTAATAAGGGCTTTATATTTTATCCACATTGGCTCATTACTGTAAAGCACTCGAGAATCAAAGAGATAAGTTCTCTAGTACTCAAAGCCAAAAAAAGCACTGGAGTAGTCTCAATAATTAGGATTAAGAAAAGTCTTCTCCCGCTGGCTTTAGTGTTTCACTCTATTAATTTGCCACTAGAACTTCTTTTTCTAAATCTTCAAGTTTTACTCCCAAAGGTCATGGATTTATACAATCTTTGAAAATTAATATTTGAATATATTATATCATTCAAATGCTAACAGTTGTCATTTAAACTGCAAAATTATTTTTTTTTCAATGCAGTCAGTGGTGTAATGTTTACCAAAAAAAAAAAATTAACAATTAACAATATTTTAATGAAAAAATTATTACCGTTATAATCATAAATAAGTATTAAAAGTTATCCCTAAACCATTAGGCATCTCCTTAAACAAAGAGAAAAGTATGATATGATTTTCAACCAAATCAAATCACATCGATAATTTTTTTTTTTAATTAAATCTTCTTCCTATCTATCAAAACTATTTCTGTATTTTTGTTTAAAATCTTTATCGATATTACCATTGCCTTAATTGAGAAATAATAATACTCAACAAAAGTAGTTATAATACCTGTGAGTTAAAACAAAAAAATATATATACCTCTGAGTATCAAGCATCCATAACACTACCTATGTACATGTAACTTTTTTTCCAATAACAATTTTTCTCAAAAATAAGGTACTTTCGCGCTCTTAAGTATTTACACATTAATAAAATAATAAAAAAAAATTCTGCCGTAATTATATATCCATAGCTTCATTTTAATATTAATTAGTAAACAAAATATAGTACTTAAGTAAGTTTATTTTCAAACAACATAAAAACATTCAGAACAAGTGTTATTATAAAAGTATGTGGGGTATAAAATGTGAATTTAATGAAAGGTATGCGGCTGATGGTGTTTGCATATTTCTTTCATATTAGATATTCAAGGGTATATAAAATCTGTTTTCCATCATTGTTTTAATATTGATCGGTACGTATTTATTAATTATTAGGCTTCAGCAAGGTTTAATCTATTTCTGATGTCATAAAAACCATAATAAGCTTCTTATAATTGTGTTAATAATTTATTTTATTTTATTTAATATTTTAATTTTTAAATTAATTAAAGTGTAATTATTTAAAAAATTCGAAGCACACTTGTGACCTATTTGTGGCACACACTTCGAGAGCCACTTTCTTAAAACCCTAAAAGATTTATTTTTAATTGTTTTTAACATGAACCAAAGTTATTTCTATACATCAACATTTTTCAAGAAATCTTTGTAGTTTGTTTTTCAGTCATAAATTATTCCCAAAAAAATCAATATAATATAAAAATATGGTTTCTTTCTTTTTAATGCTTCGAATTTTTCATGTAATATAGAAATCGATTGTCTACCCGAAAAAATTTGTGGGAATAAGCAGATAGTTTCTTTTGTAAATGTGATTCATAAATATTAAACTAATATTTAATATTTCCTAAAATTTATTTCCGTTAGTAAAACTTGTAACATGCAGTACATTGTTTCTGCAAGTCTTTATAAAAAAAGCACATTTTAATAATATTTTCATGGTTGAATATTATTATCACATTTCAAAACTTCGACTAATAGAGATAAATATAGGTACAAATTTATATCATAATTAAAAGGAAAATAAAAATTGGGATGAAGAGTGGGAAAGACTTTCGCTAAACCACCAAATTAAACATAAAAATTATGCCTGGTGGCCTCCAAAAGGACTAACCCTCAAAGGATGGCGCATAATAAGCAGGTTAAGAATTGGACAAACCAAGCTGACCCATTTTCACCTGGTTTTAGTGCTATGCCGAATTGGTGACAATACACCACTAACAGTAGAGCATTTATTCGAATGTAAAATATATTGAAAAGAATGACTTCCACTTGAAAGGTTCTCTTCCACATAATGAAAAAAATTGAATTCAAAAATCACTAATGTAACAAAAAGTTGATTGGATTGGTTGATTGGAGTTATTTAAGAAGAGCAGTCGTTGCTATATGCATATATAGCTATATATATGCTATATATATGCATATATAGAGCAGTCGAAGTGACGTTAAATAAATGCAACAAAAAAGAAAGAAATATATATTTATATAATATAAAATATATTATACATATGTATATATATCATATATATATATATATATATATATATATATATATATATATTTATATATCCACATATATAAAATACGATTTTACAATAGAATATATTTTTGCACTTTTACAAACAAATATGGCAGAATTTAATTGTGAAACCGTCCACTAAAGTAAAACTACACCAAAGCCAGAACTACTAAATATACAACCAGATAAATGGCAGGAGACTAACACGAACAGAGTAATGCACAGAATCGAAACTATTCGGGATTCGCTGAGTATGTTGGTGTCTGTGTACACTCGTTTCTAGAGCGGTTGTTCCAATTGGAACCAAATAAACTAGCTTGGGAACAATTTAAATTTACAATTGATAAGAGAATAATTTATATAAATAATTTTACTTTCAATTAACCAAATAGTAATTATTCGACCGAAATTACCACCTTCATTATTTTAAATTCTTCAAATGCCTGTCATTATCCAAAATATTTGGATAGAAATTTCCAGGGCCATATATATATATATATATATATATATATATATATATATATATATATATATATATATATATATATATATATATATATATATATTTATGCACTTTGCACGCATTTTAACATGAACACAAATAAAGGTAAGAAGTTCGGAAATTATGTTAGCATCGGCATTTATAATAACTTTGTAATTTTATTGTTAGACATTTATACAAAATGTAAAAATCATCTTTAATTACACAATAGTTGACCTACTGACACTTGGTACTTGTCCTGATAAGATATCTTTAAGTTGCCTTCTGTCTTAACCAGAGCGAATGAATCAAAAATTCATTTCTTAAGGCGATCCCAAAATAAATATTAACTGAGCTAGAAATGTTTCAATCATTTACTAAAAAAACAAAATATGATTGCATATTTTTCAGATTGCATGAATATCGAAAAAACAGGTACAAAAACACTTATAAAAGTATTACATATTTAATAAAATATGCCATAACTGAAGACCTCCAACTTTAATGCAATTAAAAAAATGACCTTACCTCGATGGGAAGATAGAAACTAAAATAATAAAACAAAACTTTATTCCTGAAACAAACTGATAATCCCCACATTGTTCACATATAACGCTATAAAAATGAATTTTTGTCTTCAATTAAGTTTTATAAAAAAGCAGAGAGACTAAAAGCTTATTGGCTAAATCATTTAGCCTATAACTTCATCATCTTCAAGTCTGTAACTGCATTTAAAAAGTTTATTGTATACAACTAGAATGTTATCAGGAAATATGGCATGATTGAACTCTTTCATCATTTTTACTTATCGCTCATAAATGGGACAGATTGTAATATTTGAAAATAAATCAGTTTATCCCTCAAAAGAAAATATGGATATAACTCAGAGATCTAAACAATTCTGATTTTATTTTTAAAAAACAACTAGAAAAAGTGTATTAATTACATTTTTAGGTACGTATTTTCCGATCGACCAGGTTAGCTGTGAACTGTTACCGTCCCTCATAACCTGACACTGATAACGCCTAGCTTCTATTTATTTTAGGGCGTTAAAATTTAAATTTTAATTACATTTAATTACTTTCACGAAAAGAAATGCAATAATACCAAAACTTTGCAGGGTGAAAATTTAATTTTGATTCAATTGTTCTTTTGCTCATTTATACGACGACAATCTGTATGCAAATCTTAGTAAATTATGATGATGGTAATTATGATTTTAGGCGCTTATAACCAGGTTCCTTTTCTTGACGAAACCCGCTTCTCATAACGGTTAACTGGAAGAATGGTGTAAAAGCCCATTCTCACACAGTTTCTTGGTTGAAATTATTCGAAAATGTTTAACCGCATGTTATTCCGGATTTACATGTTTTTATCATTTTTTATTAAAGAATAGTATAGAAAAAAGTATAATACTAATTAAACTTACACACTTATAGTGAAAAATGAAAAAAAAAAAACAGCTCATATTGTCAAAAAACTAAATAATTCTTCATTAATAATGTTAATAAACAAAAGAAACTGATAAAAATAAAATTTCAAAATTAACCACGCTTGGTAAAAACAATCCATAGTTTTTAACAAAACAAATTAATAATACTTTATGATCACCAGAAATGGTATTTTACTTTTAGGTTATAATAAAATATCATCAAAATTATATTAAAAAATAATGTAAAACATCTCAAATTTAGTAAATAGGACTTCTATATCAATATAAATATATTGATAACAACTAATAAAGCTATAAAATTATTAACTAAATTAAATAATACAAATTACAAATTTAAAGTTGGTATTTTCTAGCATAGATATGAATAAACGGGATAATACTTAAAAAATGCAGTTTTTTAGTCAATAGCAATATATTTTGATGGTGTATTTTATTCTGATAACTTTGAAGAAAAACAAAAAAAAAATCTTTGCAATAAACCTACGGGTTATTACAAAGGTTTTTTTTAAAAAATATACTTACAAAATATTACAAACTCATTTTATATAAAAGACCATACCTATAATGAGAGCGTACCCCCACAGTCTGAACAAATCGTGAGAGATTCAAAGAAAACATCCCCATTTTTAATGTCGAAGAACTGAGCCACAGGGACTTCTTTGATTTCAAGTATTATATTTCATGAATGTGGAACAATTTTACAATGAAAAAAGATGACTACAAAGTCCACTTCATCTAAATAAAAATCTAGATGGTTTCAAAAAATAACCTTGACAGCTTCCAATTTAAGACTTCTACTCCGATGAGGCATATAAAACTATTAATTTCAAAACTGGACCATCCAGAAAAAATGCGGTAATCACTAACTCTCAAACAAGCTTACCAAAACTCTTCCGGGATCCCGGTGAGCAAAAAATATGATTTTTTTAAGCTCCTTGGGAAAAAACAATATTCCATCGTTCTTTATATGGTTTGTTTTTTCAAAATTTTTAAAAGTTAATATCGTTACATTTTTTAAAAATCAGAACTACCCAGATTGTTTAAATTACTTTTTTCAGTCTTACAATTTTTGTTACATAAGTTGTTTGTCAATAAACTATTGAATGCAATGTTTTCATATTTGTGTTTAAATAAGTAGTGATCGAAGCAACTATTTGATATTTGAGATAGACTCAACGAAGAATAAAAAAAAATCTGATTGTCATTAATAATATTTGTGCTAAGAAAATTACTATATTATTATTTTATTAATAGATGGCGTATTCTCTATATTTATTTACTAATCGTTTACCTTTTATTCCTTTTACAAATTTCTTTCTTAAAGCAGTTTTTCAGTGTTTACCATCACTTTATTAGCAAGAGAAGGAAGTAGCAATGGGCTCAATCCGAAATAAAAATATGTACCTACTCAACAAAATGTAAGAACTCTTTTAAATTTCTGAAAAATTTAAATTGTTTATTTTGTAAATGAAAACAAAAATAATGGAGAGGATCAGATATACAGTTTCTAAGCCTCAAAAAGAAAAAAATATCGTAATTTTTTTTTTCGAATTATGATTATGATAAATTATAAACTAAAATTATAAAATAAAATTATAATTATCGAATTATGATAAAGTATAAAACTTTAAACGCGGTTTCCTCAAAACAGCTCCTTCGCTTAATTTTTATGATAACTGATACATGCGTCCATGAGAAGAAATTATTGCTGTGATATACTAAAAATATTGATTTATCCATAGCCAACTGGCATTGCAGAACTAATCAGAGGGAGACAAACACATAGAGATAGATGAGTCAAAGCGTGGACTGAGACTTAGCATGTGATACCGTTCATCAATAGATCTGTTTTCCAGATAGCTCCTAAATGCCTTATCAGAGTTCAGCAGCAGGATACATAGACTTATTACGATACAGGGGGGATCGCGCGGAAAACCTTCTATGCTTTGTTTGTTGATTTTAAACGAACCTTTGACTCGCTCATTCATAATTTGTTATGGCAGTCTCTTCACAAACAGAGAATAAATAACAAAATTATTTAAATTAGAGTTAGAACTGATGGTATGTTTTTAGAGGAAATCGATGTTACTTTGGGCCTACTGCAGGAAGAAATATTGTCACATTTCTTATTTAGCCTCTATTTGAGTGATACAGAAATGTTTTTCCGGAGTCAGAATATCGGAGGCATAAGGATCGATGGTTTCTGTGATATACTGTTGCCTTGTCGCTTTTTCTCATCCTTCTGACATCTAGGATGCCTTGAAGCCGTTGACATAGTTCCTGGTTTATGTTTTCTATTTTATGATCTATGTCCAGTTCATAAATGATAAATTTCCTTGTCTTCGGCCCGTTCGACGAAGAGTATGTATGGTAAGGGCTATTTTTTACTCTGAGGAACTCGATTATACCCGTATGCAGTTCCATCGATGATGGAAAAATACGGATTCCGTCCCTCGTTTTCTGGAGCTCAAAATCCATGAACCCTGCAGGCTGCAGGTCCTCCACCGCCTTCACGGTGCTGGTGACCCCGCTGACCACTATCGGGGGAGCCTTCTGACGCACTTTTTTAGCACTACCGTCACTATTACTGGCACTGTTACTTAAAATAGAAAAAGTGTTTTCTGTACTTACAGAAAAATGGACTGGCTGGTTGACTGCACGGCATGTCTTCTGGGCAAGAATCCAGTCACCGTCGTCCGTCCTTGTCTCCTCCCGCGTCTTCATCGCTTCTTCTGACTTTTTCGTTTTCCGATCTCTGCTCTGGTGCACTTCACAAGTATGAGGCAAGAGTGGGGAGGGGCCTTACCAGAACAAGGCTACCCTTACCCAATAGGGTAGCTGTCAAGGTATTATCCACGGGATACGTGTGGACCGTGACAGCTTGAGGGCGCTATCTAAGTAAGAAAGTTTTTTAAGTGAGCAGGAACGACTGTGGTTGTATCACCACACCAAAAACAAACGCGATTAATTCTATGAGTATAGAACTGCGTTTCTTGTATAATTCATTAATAATCATAAAGACTGAAATCACAACCATAAAGTGTCCAAAAAAAAATATTAATACTATCTATTTTATCCTTCTTATCTGTATATACCTAATGGCTCAGAAATACATTGTATATTTAAAACAATTATTGGGAGTCAGTAACAGTTTAATAAATTCATTAAATTACATACCAGTAAAGCTGAAAAGTCAAGTAATGATTGAATCTTTTTTTTGTTTTTATTGATGTATAAATTGAGAAAATATCCAAAAACAGATGAAAAATTTAATTGATAAGTTACTTTAACAGCATTTAAATTGAGATCCCTTTAGTTCCAAAAGAGACTAATTATATTGCCAATTAGTCAACATTACGCTCACTTGAAACATCTTCGGAATTAAAATTCACTATTAGCTATGTTTGATCAAACTGTCAAGTACTTTTTGAAGTAAGCATATTGATTGTGAAATAAGTGGATTGTGTTTGAATCGGAAAGAAAAAAAAAATCAATGAAATAATTGCTACACCTTCCTCTTTCATTTGAAACCAATTAATTGAAATTAAATTAATTCATTCATTAAAATTATATATTTTTAGTAACCTTTAGTTTTCGGTGTTCAGTTACAATTTATGTCAGTTCATAATTTTCGAACTGTGTTTTCTTATATATAATTATTATTTATATATATATATATATATATATATATATATATATATATATATATATATATATATATATATTTTAAATCAATGGTACCTACTGATTTATTTTACGCCCTAGATTTTTTCACCAATGTCCAATCTCTATTCCGATTTGTAATAATGACCTGTTTAAAGTCACGCATGATATATGATTTGAGTGTTATTGTAAAGGCTGTAGATAATGTATGTATTGTGATGTTCTTCCTTCTACATTATTGGCATGTTCATTTCCTAAAATATCAATATGTACTTGTAACAAGATTATTTATATTATAAAATCTTAAGATGTTTAAATTTCTTGTAATATGAGGAAGTCATGGTTTAGGAAATTATAAATGAAATATATCAATGCAGAGTTATCAGAATAAATATTTGGAAGTAAAAGAAAAATGTATTTATTATAAAATAGGCAATAGCCCATTACTAACTTGTATCTAAACGCTGACATAAAGGAAAGCTGTCGGTTCATTTCAGATATGAGAAAGTCATAACTATATAAAAAAGTTGTGGGGGCTATCGGCAGAGCTCTTAGATCAGAATGGTAAAGGTCATCCTCCGTAAAAGTTGCTAAAGTAGATTTGGCCAAGAGGGCAGCCGACTGGAACATCCTAAGAGAAATCACCACCAGCTCAGGTATTTTGAGTTTATCTTTTCCCGGCACTCTTCCTTCTATCAGCTCCACGGCAGGCCAGGATTCTTCACTGATTTTATTCTATCCCGAATCTTTCTTCTAGTTCTGATCATGATGATGTCTCCTGAGATCCTTCGAAAATAATAGCGGGCGCTAAAAGGGTCCAGGATTCATTAGTGATTGAAATCAACCAAAATATTTTTAATTCCGAGAAACAAAATAATCCTTATCAGTTCCAAATATTGGGAGAGATAAATTTTATTATGCATAGGGTGCTGCCCAACTGTTACGTATACAACATGATTAGTATATTTTTATAGACAAATTTTTAAGACTTATGATATGTATAGTATGATTTCAAAGCATACAGTACATATACATGTTTTTTTCTTATATAGTATATCTAAAATTTGGTTTTTAGTTTAACAGAAGAGATGGAGCTTACAGAATCTGTCACCAACTCGAATACTATAACTATTCGAGTTGGTAACACGAACAATAGACTACTTTTCTCCCTCCAATGAACCCCATCAAAACCCATGTCTACGAATATAATTTGAGCCTTAGCACAACCTCCCATTTACTTTCCCAGAGATGGCAAAAAAATCAAAATCGATTTCTATTTTCCATTTCTACTCATGTCTCACACACTTCTATTTTGTGTCATATAATACACCACAATAATAATTTTCGAACTATTTTTCTTTTATATTCATTTTTTTAATACACTGCACTATTATTAAGTTAATTAAAACTTGTAATGTGTGTTTGCCCATAAAGGATGGAAGGAATGAAACTGAGCACACGCACATTACTCAGAAAACTGAGCAGATGCATCTGTGAACAAAGAGATGTTAAACCTTGGTAAAGTTACCAAGTGTCGGCACTTGCAACAAAGTGTTCGCACTAGTTCGAACAACCACGTGCTCCACATATGGAGCCAAAAATCGAAAAATGAATTTTATATTTTCGAAAGTTACATTTTTTGCAAAAAAAATCCTCGATAAGGAAAAAATAATATAAAGTTGTGTTAATACAAAAGAATTAACTTCTTAAAGGTAGAGAAGGGTTCAAATTATTTTTAGTAAACACTACATATCAGAAATGGTAATTAAAATTAATATTTTTGAAAAATACTGGTTAAACAATTTTGTTCTGTTTTAACTACATTGATATCTATATAATTAGATTAAGCATGGACTCTCCAGCGAATGGTAAGTGGTTTTTAATTTTAAAAATTAAGCATATTTTATTGATTACTTCTGATTCGTGTACATTAAAATCAATTTTCCTTTATTTTAAAGTAAAAAAATTAGCTACAACAAGCAACGAGGCTATTTGGCAATAAATAGCCATTAAATAGTGTTGTATTAAATATTTTACGTGTATATTTTTATTTATTGTTTACCTATTTTCCCGTTAAATGACGATCAATTACATCTCTGCAATTTATTTCATGCTTTATAGCCAAGTTTATATGCTTCGGAAACGGTAAAGACTTTTGGCTGTGCTTTCCTACCTTCTGAATCAGTGTGCGTCGATTTAACTTATCTACTATATCCGCATGAGGATAATTCAGATATCCAGAAAATTTGTGGCATATACGGGGTTTAAATTTTTTTCACTTGTAATTTTTTATTTATTTTAGGCATTTAATTTATTTTTTTGTTTCAAAATAATATTTCTTTCCATTTAAATATTCAATCCATGTTACATATAAGAAATGCACGAACATATAATGTACAATATCAATTGCACGATACAGGTACGTAAGTTGAAGTTATAACTTGCAGGGTTGCACTAAGAATAAACTAATGTTAATATATATAATTATTAATTAGTATTTATTATATAATTTATTTACCTTGGAAGAACTATGCCAGTAGAAGCTTGTAGCGAGTTCCGAAGCTATACTGAAAATAAAAAAGATTTTGTTATTAATGGTTTAACAAATTTTGTTGTTTGCATTTCTCTGTCTAAAACTATTCATTGTTGCCTCGCAGAGATTATATTAAAAATTTAATTTAAGCAATTTACAACAATTACATCAGAAATCTTGCGACTGGCAATGGTAGCTTGTGGAGGCACATCAAGAAAATTGTTAAACATCGTGTTGTGTCAGCACCTCTCCGTAATGAGGATGGTGCCTGGGGCCATGTCAGACATTGAAATATCTAAGTTATTTGCGAATCATCTTTCTTCTGTCTTTACACCACATACTGACTTCACTAATTCTGAACACGAAAGACTTGTACACAAAACTTTAGACATTCCATTACAACTAGCATCACCTCGTCCTTGCTTCACCCCGACACAAGTTGCCGAGCATATTAGACAATTACCTAAGAAGAAAGCCCCTGGTCATGGCCTGATAAATGCTCAAGTGCTCCAGAAAATGCCCACGAAGGCTCTAGCATATCTAACCTCTATTTACAATGCAATACTCAGAACGACTAAAGTCCCTCTACAAAAGATAGTAAAAAAAGTTAACTATCTTACATTTAATAGGCTAATTTAACCTAAAAGTTAACTATTTAAGTTAAAAGAAAAAAAATAACGGTTAGTTTTCCAATATCAAAAATCAATGTTTCCAATAAATGATTGAGTTTATTTTTTAAATTGTTTGAATAAGATAGTATGTGTGAGATAATATGGTCTTGAGCTTGAAGATAAACTCCTCGTGCCAGACTTTGTTGTTTATACCCGGACTCGTTCCGTACTTTTGCGTACTGTTTTTGCTCTAGTCTTTTCTCTATTCGACAAGGCTCAAAAACTCCTCAATTCAACCAGCCTAGGCAGGAGAACCACAAAGATCAATACTAGCTCCGATACTGTACATTGTGGATGCACATAACATACCTGCCAACACCGAGACAGTGACTGCTATCTACGCTGACGATACAACAATTTTAACATTACACCACGATACCGAACTGGCATCTCTGACTTTACGAAATCACTTAGTACATTTACAAAATTGGTACTCGCTTTGGAAAATGCGATTAAACCAGAACAAATCACAATATGAAACTTTCACACTTAGACGAGACATCTGTCCACTATTTTATATCGACGACCAACAGATTCCTCAGACGGACACAATACGTTACCTTAGACTTATATTCAACCCAAGGATGACCTGGGGCCCACACGTCAAGATGAAAAAAAATACTCTAAATAAACGACTGAAAGTTCTGTACCCTCTTTTTTCCAAATCGTCAAAACTAAAAATCTGGCAGAAAGTCACATACTTACACACATGGACTTACGCCTCACAGATTTACGGTTCAGTAAAAAATGCTCACTTACAAAAACTGCAATCTTTTCAATTCAAAATTTTAAGAGTGATAACAGAATCCCCTTGGTACGTTAACAAGAATACTCTACATAAAGTCTTACAACAACCAACTATCGACCAATACATACGTACTCTTTTTTCCCCTTTTTATAATAACCTTCACGGACATCAAAACAGACTGATAGGTGATATGTATACGGCTGACATGACTATTAGGAGAAGGCTAAAAATGAGCTGAATAAGAGATCTCCTTTCCTGAATTAAAGGATTGATTCAAGACCGAGAAATGCTGCTGGATGCTATTCTTTCTCATGCCTATCATGCCACGTATATCTATTCTATTCATACATTTGCTTACAAAAAAATAATTGTTTGGGCTCGCTTTCATTTTCAGGTCGTTACTAAGAAATCTATTTAGTTTGCGCATCAATTAGCATACTATTGCTTACTTCAATAGAACTACCTATATCTAATTCGTCAAATTTCGAAGGAAATTTAAATGAATTTTAGCGTCATTAACCGCCGATATTCAAAGTTACCTATAGGTAAATTCCATAGCACTAATAAATGCATGTAATTATTCCGATTGTTCACCGGTCGCAATTGGGATCTAATCATCTAAAAATAACAGAAATCAGAGCCATAAACGCTGGGAACTCATTAATAAGCAAATTTGCAGCGGACCAATAGACTAATTACAAGTTCAAGTTTGGTATACCAACAACAAAATGAATTTCCAAACACAATCAACAGTGAATACTAAGTGTGTAAACTCTCGCCTCCAACAGTTTCCCGCGTAGTCAACAGAAGGTTAGGCCGGGGAGGGAGAACATCAACTGTGAAAAGCAGTTAGTCCAGGTGCTAAAGATAATAGATGTATCCTGTTTTTTTTAATGAATCGCCAACGTGATGGTTACGGAAAAATAATAGAAAAAAATATATATCTTTTAAATAAAATCGGTATGCAGCAACCTGGTGAAAAAAAAAAAAAGTATAAACATGCTGGAAAAGTGTTTTGTTCGCGTTTAAGATATGGGAAATTTCGATTGAGAAAAATAAAATTTTAGTACGTAATTGCTTTTTCAAATATGAAAAAAAAATGAAATTCAAACAATTAAAGTCGGTCAATTAAAAACAAACAAAATAAATTAAAAACCGTGAGATATTGCCATTTTGGACATAGAATTACAGAGATTGTAATTCTCAAAGGTATGTGTTTGGAGATTTAATTTCTAGCTTTTACTAATGCCTACATGCAATTAAAATTTTATCCAAAAATAATGATAACTTTTCGTGGAAAATATGAAAATGCAAAACCGATGTTCTCGGAAAACAGTTTGAGCTATGCCCAAAATCGTCCGAGAGTTTTTTTGTTTGCAAAGATTTTCTCTAAAATCTCAGGATCATTATATACATGTAAGATTTAATTTAATACCACAAAATCCCTTTTGAAGATGGGATTTATACTTGCCTCGTCCGCTCAAAAGCGTTTTTGAATTAGTAAATGAGGATATATTTAATTAGTCCAATGAGGATATATTTAAAATTTTTGATTTTTTGATTTTTTATTATATAATTATCCCTAATTTCACTTCACATATCAATTCAATTCAGAATAAATTCCGTCACTAATAATAGATCCCGGACTAAAAGTGTCCCTTTTCTTTTTGACCTTCGTTCAAAACCAAAGTGACATAAATCTTAATTCTGTCAATTGTTGATTGTACATTGACGGGCGTGGGATATGAGGAAGTCGTTACTCCTCCTCTCCTTGTATATCAAGGGCAGCTGCTACAATTAATTGCAATTAGGATAATGAATGCCATTCGGTAATGATCTCGGTGCATGATCTCATTTAACATGACATGTGGTGAAATTAGAGGAGGAGGACGAAATTGTCTATATTAACTGACTTCCGTCTAGGTGACATGAAAATCAAAAAAATAATTTCTTAAAAAATACTAATTATGACCAGGTATTAGGGAACCCTGAAAAACATATAAGATTTCTCTGGTGAAGTTATATTTTAAGTTTATAAAATTGATTCATGAATAATATCGGTGGCAAACTGGAGCTCACACTTTATTTTTTGAAAATTAAATTTCTCTTAAATAATTTCTTCTTTCTTTAATTACTATGCCATGATTCGAAATAGTAAAAATATTGCTCTCATACCGAAGTTATACGGACCATTCCCGGAAGCGCCAATTTGATATACATAGTTTTTTCCAAGCTCCATTACACTTCTTCGAGTTGACAGTGAATCGATGAATATGCTGTGTTTGTATCAACCCAAGGTATTTGGGAAGCATTGCTGTTAATAAAGCATTACTCTCTCTCCCTTGTACCTGGCTTTATAAAGAAACCCCTTTTTCCATTTTTCCGATTAATCAGTTCTTTCAGTAGAAAAAAATGTCTTAACAGTCAATTAGCCATTCCTGTCCGCGTCTAGATCAGACCTTCCCAAATTTCAAGTTCTGAATGAGGGTTTACCCAGGATGAATAGAGAGATTGCGCTCTCATTGAACCTCGGCATACCTCTAAAGATTTTACTTTAAGGGTTTCCATAATTCTAAGAGGATTTCTCTTGACAATCAAGAGACAATTGTGTTTGTCCAGACCTCTTGTTTATGTTACCTGGTTCTGGATGTTTCTCAAGTTTTGGCTGTCATAGCTGGGTTTTTTTTTCTGACAATTATTTTTCGCCTTTGGTCTCCCACGAATCTCAATAGTATAAAACACCATCCGGCAGTTCTGCATTTAAAGCTAATAGGTTACACTCCGTTAGCGTGGAGACATTTATTCTCAATCGTGATTGTCCAGTCATATCTTTTCATTCCCTCGTCGTAGGTTTCGTGGTAGGTGTTAGAAACATTTTTTTCTTTTATTTAACCTGGCAGAGCGCATAAAACAGTTTCAAATTCTATATAAAATATGGTTAAAAGCAAAGTTAAAAAAAAACGGAAAATCCTAATATTTCCGTCATTTCCCATAAACTTTTGTTCCGTATATGGATGGAAAATGACACAATGAACGGTGGAGGCAATAATAATAATTCTGACCGAGTTTTCGTGATTCAACACTGCTGTTCCAGAAGCATCATCAAGAGTGTCATACTAAAAAAGACAATATTTTTTGTTAGTTGAACTGATTAAAAAATAAAATAAAATTTACTTAATTTTTATTTTATTTTTTATCTTCAAAATAAATGCCTCTCTTGTTTGGAGGGGACGAATGTTCATTTTTTATGATTAGCTGAATATACTTAATTTTTTCAAGCTTCGGATTATTTTAAAAATTTTGAAAACTCATATTCAAAATTGTCGCTTCCAGTTTGAATGGCCAACAGAGTAGGCGATCTCCAATGTTATTCTTTTCACAAAGACGAATATTGTGTCCAATTCTGAGCCCGAAAATGATTACTTATTCTTGATTACTCTTAATCAACAATCGGATCTAGCCTAAAAAAATTATGTTGGAATACGTAACATTTTTTTGCCCTTTAAACATTCCATTGAAGCCTTTTAAGATCGGCTCCGATAAAAGTTGAACTGATTAGTGGTCTTCGAAGGACTTTATCTTAATTAGATTAAGACAAATTTGAATTCTGCTCAATAAAACAACACAGCCCTCCCCCACTCCTTCTTGTTCTTGTTA
This sequence comes from Rhaphigaster nebulosa, assembly GCA_948150685.1. NCBI lineage: Eukaryota > Metazoa > Arthropoda > Insecta > Hemiptera > Pentatomidae > Rhaphigaster > Rhaphigaster nebulosa. The sequence goes on from OX411308.1 coordinate 162,052,794, forward strand.
GCAAAATGGTAAACATTGATTGCTCTCTTCTTTCACTTCTTCTATATTTTTATGGTTGAATAAAGCTATATCAGTTAATACTATTTGGACTTAACATTGTCCGCTTTAGAAAATGCTGGGATATATAAAAATTATTTGTGAATATTCCTATGAGATGGACTGTTATATAAAATGAATATGTATTTGAAGCCAAACAACATATTACAGCTACTTTTTGTATTATTTGTCAAAAATTCCATATGTGATAGCGTATATTATTAGAAATAATGAAACTAGCTGGATAATTAGAATAAATACTTAAAATTTCCCATCAAACCACCTTAACCGTAATTAATCTACGAAATCCTTTAGAATAATTTAATTATTTTCTTCTTATGGCTAGTGAATAAATTTGCTATCTTGGCGTGTGATGAACATAGAATCCTCATCGAGTGACACGAAACCCCTATTAGATTTCGATCACTTGAACATCCACTGATAAACGCTTTTAATGTTTTGCAAAAATCTTTTCAACTTGACAAAAATCATACCATCATCGTCACAAAAATATCCATTAAGAACTCGACATCCGTTTTGGGAGATTTGCTCCAAAAATGATACCAACTATTTAAATAAAAACTCCATAACCAGACAGACCCACTAGTTTCTAATTTTGATCCCAATCTACTCCAGATAATCCTAAATGCGAATTGTGCTTCTTAATAAAATTTTAAAACTCGCAGGTAACTTGGATAAAGTTTTTAAGTAAAGTCTCTCATAATAATTATTTTATTTATTTTCAAAATATTTAAATGGCAAACAACACTATAATACACTAACGATTTCATTGATCAAATATAACAATGAAGTTGAACAGAGAATGCAGTTAATTGGAGAAGGTGTACAATTAGATTTTATTAAAGTTATTTTATAATATAAGGGGCTGGATAACTTAAGAATCGGATATTATCGGAGGTATAAGTATAAATGAAACAACCACAGTTTATAACTATTAGGATATAAATGGAAGATTTCACACACAAAGCCCAGAGTTCCTAAAATAATAGTAAATAACTAACCAGTCGACGTTTTGCAAATTTAAGCATCATGAGGACAGAGAAAAAAAAAAAAAAAGATCATGCATATGGAGACAAAATTGAGCACATCACACAGAGTATAAACAGACATAGCAACTGGAGACAGTACCTTACTTCAAGACATCTACACTTATACTAAAGAAAAAGAGAGTATTCACAACAACAGCTGGGAAAGGTTATATTTATAACACTGACCATCTGAAAGAGAAAATAAAAAGATACACATACTAAACAACACAAAATGAACTAAATAACGCATAAAAAAGTCAAATAATAAGAAGAAAAGTGAAATAATAAATACAAAACATATGGGAAAGTAAAAATGCACAGCAAAGGAAGGGCAGTAGAATACAAGGAACAGTGGAATACAAGACTATCTCAAAAAATATATTAATTTAGAAGACTTTTTGCTCGTCAATATCAACAAAATTTATAATTGAAAGTGAACAAAAGTCAAAGGTTACAGCTCAAATTACATTTTAGGTTTTCTACTAAAAATGGCCTTTTTTACAATTCAATGCTAGGAACAACACAACAAATGTATCTGTTAATGATCTTTCGATGGGGCTAGGACACAATCTTGCATTCAAAAGATGATCAGTTATTGATAATTTTTTGTGCATGGAAGTTTGGGACCATTTAATCAAAGTTTGGTTAGTCTAGGTTGAGCGTGTTAATACGTTAGCTTAGTTTTCCGTTCTAATATTTTATAGTTCAAGAAAAGAAGGTAAAATTTAATAATAAATATATATCGAATTTGTTTTGCATATTTAAATTCTTTGAAACTCCACTTTCATGAAATCGACTGGATACATCCCCTAAAGTTAAATGCTAGGAACACATAATTGGTTAACACAAAAACCAAAAGAAAAAATTGAAAATGAGTTATTAGTGCTCTAAATTAATTTAATAAATACGGCAATTATGTCCACGGTATCGATGAAAAATACTTCATTTCGATGTAATCCAAATTTTTTTTTTTTACAATTTCAAAAAAAAATTAATTCAAAAACTATTTTTTTTTTTATTCAAATGTATTAATGTTCGTTATTTAAACTTAGGACTGAATCTGTCAATATAGCACCGAAACCGAAAATATTTAAGATCTTGGCATACAGGCCTTGAAGTAATATTTAAAAAATTAATTATATTTTCTATATACAATAGTTTTCGAAATAAAATTAGATGAATGTTAAGTTGGTTGGCCCGCTGGCAAACGAACAATTAAAATGGTATCTATTGAAAAAACATAACAAAAAAAAAGAAATCTAAATTCATTGAAATAAAGCGGAGAATGTATCCATTTGGGCGCTGAAAGGCAATCCTGCAAAACTCGGCAGTTGTGCTGTGATTGCAGTCAGAGAAAATTAATATAATTAAACCAATATAAAGTGGGTAGTTATTAGCGATAGTCGATAGCATAATCGATTTATTGCCAGTTTTTAGACATTAAAAGTACTATCAGTAATCTCAATAAAACCGATATTCTACTAATTGCGGCGCCTGATTCATTATATTCAGTTGCAAAAATAGATATTATGAAGTTTTAATTAAATTTATAACTGTAAAAATGTATTTAAAAGCGGTTAATGTGCTGTAGAAACAAACATCATAATATGAATTAAAAATTTCAGTTTATTTAGGAGATCTCTATTCCAGCTCCATCTTTAACATTTTCCTGTGTCCGGTTAGTCCGGCTCAGGTCAAGAAATTTGCCTAGGAAGTATGTTTAGTGTAATATTTTATAGACATATTCATATATTTACTGATCTGGTAGTAAATTTATACGAAGGGTGAATGCAATTGTTCTACGATCAACAATATCTCTTCCAACTTACGTTTTCATTTTTTTTATTTACTTTTTGTAAGGATTCTCTATTACTCGAAGCTCGCCGAAAATAGCTCCTACTCTGACCTAGGTCGAAATTGATACTAGAAAAATTTGAAAAATGTTATCTTTGATATTTATAAGTTTTTAAACACTGCTCACTTATTACGCTTCTGAATATTGGATTGTCAGCAGATTCATCTTTTTATGCTCACATCTATTATTTTTTTCTCTCGAGAAATAGGCCAACTCAGGACCACGCCAATCATTTCGTCTTCCTCTTTTCGTTTCCCTCCCTCCACACCTCCTTCATCCTCTCGGAGTGCTGGAACCACTTCCCACTCTTCCGTTCTTTCCTCCCTGCATGGACTCTCATTTTGTTAACCTGTTTCCGGAATCGAACCCTGTCCAAACAATCCTCGTTTGTTATCCCCAGTTTTTCCATTTAAACCTTAACCAACTTTTAGCAACCCTTTATATTTTTGAGGCCAAGCACTTTAACAAAGGTTTGCTTATATAGTCTGTTCTAGCCCATCCTGACCGTATGCCCTAAAAATTTCAATCTTCTTTTTCGCATCGCTGTTTCTATATCTCTCCCCTTTTGTAAAATTCCCGATTATTCCTTAGTCTGTAGCCTCCCTCTATTTTCATTGGCCCATATATATTATTCAAGAATTTTTTTTCTCATCATCATCTAATGATTAACTATAAAATAATCAAATGTTTTTTAATATATGGCTTATAACAGTTCGTTAACCAATTCTTAATTAAGCTTTTCAAAATACTGATTTTCTCTAATGGGAGAAATCATTGCTTCTAAGTATAATTATTCCTGTTGATTTTCTAAAATCTATTTTCATTTACATTTATAAAAACTGCTATGTAATTTTAATGAAAAAAAATATCTCCAGTTAAAAAAAAAACAAAACGATTCTTTAAGTCATTGTTTTATTCATTATATACTTCATATAATTATTAAAAAATGAAATAATGTTTTTATCTGTTTCTTTTCTATTTTTCCTAGTTTTTGTAACTTTTAAATGAAATTTTGTGTTACACATGCTAAATTCAGGGAGGGGGAACAATAATTTCAACTGATTTCCTTATACTCAATACCCTATTCAATATATAAGCCAAAATAAAATAATTCTTAGACAATTTTGTAAACTAAATAAATAAAAATACAAGACCTACTGAACTACATCCTTTAGACTCAATAACGATTTCTGAGTTTGCTTCGGTCCTTGCTGACATTTAGTATCGTTAGAAATATAAAAGGAAATCCATTACTCCTAGCATCTTAGTAAATATTATGCGTGGAACGATTCAAAGTTGGTGTCAATATTTAAACACAACTCCCTACCCCACCCTTTAACTATACAAAATTCTGATAACCTCGAAGAACTCCAATTCCTAATCAGGTCCAATATACGTCTTCATCTAACACATCTCTTTTAGTTCTTATTCACTGTCTTCAGAATATTTAGTAATATTAATGCTTAGCAACCACGAAGTTTCTATGTCATTACCAACAAAAATCGTTGCCTAAGTAGGTGTTACATATGGGTGTTAAGAATACTTATTACCCTTCAAACATCAAACCTTTTATTTTCGTAGTTTCTTATGCTGGACAACGTTTTGGACATCTCATCCTCAAGTTTACTATCTATAATATATATTATAGTAAAAATAAGATTAAAACATCATCAACAATAATATACTTAATAAAATCATTTAGAAAACGATGTATGTTAAAAATAATTATTTTGACATCATTAAGAAAATTAATTACTAACAAAAAACTGTACTAAATTTATAACAATGGGGGATGATACGATTAAGGCAAAAACTCCTCAATAAAATAAATTTATACAGTGGGCACAGTCCAATTTAAAACAAGATAAGATGTAGACAGCAATGCCAGGCAAGTAATGGTTATTTATTAAAATCAATTCAAAAAATACAAAAAATCCATTCGGTTATTTCTGTCATAACCGATTTCGGTTATTTCGGTTCTTCATAATAACACATACTAGGTTGTTACAAAAGTCCTTGTGCATTAGTTTAGCTTTATTTCAGATTAAATATTATAAACATTATTGAATACTATTCTTCAAAGTAAAGTCAATTGTTTTCAACTACTTTCACCTATCTTTCTGTCAGTAATTGGATTTGATATCGGTACCACTCCTTTGGTTTTGAGACAAAGAACTCTTCAAATCCAATTTTTACCTCATGGTAATTATCAAAGATCCGATCTTTTAAAAAATGAGCCATTGATCTAAAAAAAACCATAATATGATGGTGCAATATCTGGGCTATGCGCAGAGAATGAGGCAAAACGTTTACTCCTTGCAGTTCTGATAATTTTTCCTTTGTCAAACGAGAACGATGTGCAAGGCCATTGTCGTGTTGCAAAATGGCTTGGTTCCTGTTGACCAAATCGGGGTACTTTGCACTCAAAACTCCATAAACTCTGTCTAGCTGTTCACAGTAAAGGTTTGAATCCCATTAACGATAAATCACGAGTAGTTGCATGAGGGTCCTGGTTCAACATTCAAGAAGAACGTCATCATCAACGACCGATGGGCCACCTGATCTGTGTTGTGCGGCAGTATTTCGATGGATAATGGACTCTCCTTCTATGGCACAAATTTCTTCGGCGGCTGCCTTTGCGCTTAATCCTTTTTCTAGTAATGGCTCAAAAGACTAAGAATTTTTCTTCTGACATTGCACCTGCGTTTTAAAAATTTAAATGGCGCCATAAAGCAAACTTAAGTTGCATGGAATTAAAGAATTAGTCAAAGTAAACATTGGCATTAATAGTAGGAACAAAAACATTCTAATAGGATTAATTATCATAGTTGGAATTAAGGGCTGTATTCTTGCACAAGGACTTTTACAGGAAACCTAAACAAAATAACCAAAAAATTTACAATATTATGGAAAAAGGATACTATGTTAATTAATTTTAAATATAATTTTTATTTTTTTAAAAATGACAAAAATCACATAAAATATATTTATGCATGGCAACTTGACAAAAAATGAATTATTAGGTAATTATAACGATAAAAAATTTGGCTATTCTCAATTTATGAAATTAAAAGTGATAATATATGCACAATAATTAAGAAAATAAGGTGATATTTATTTTTGTATGCATTAAAATTATTTTATAAAGTTCATTATAATTATTAATGTTTTAAGCTTGCTTATTATATTATATATAGTGGACTTGAGAATGAACAAATGCCCGAAATTTTGTCCTGCCTAAGAAAATAAAATATGTGAAGTTTGGAGGGTGTATTATTTAAATAATATAATAAGAAGTACCTTCAGACACATTCATCTTTAAATTAAGAAGAGTTTTTAAATATCTTCAATTCAGCCGCCTTGAACTTCAATTTAAGTTTATTGGCCGACCAGTATTAGAGAATAAATCACAAATTTCATTATTGCTTTCTATGTATTGTAATATTTCATAACGGACCGTTTGTATTTCTGACCTCCATCGCATATCATTCATGGGACTGATTGAAAAAAGTAACTATTTGAAAAACATGCAATATATATATATATGACAAATAGCAGGAGATCAGGACCGACGGTCTGCTTCGGAAAAAAAAATATAGGTCTTCGTGTGCTGACCGTGAGCAGCCATAATCCATGGACCTAGACCGATTCGTCACTGTCCTCATACCCATGTGAGTAGATGGGAAGGGCACTGTCGAATTGGCCCCAACAGACCGATTGTAGAGCTAAAGGTAGCCTGGTCGTTGCGACAAGAAAACCATGGTTCGCTGCAACGTGCGGTTTGATGACCCCCTCCAGAGTTACCGTGCCCTACAAGCAATAAATGTCTGTAAGAAGACCACATCGCACGGCTCAAGGTCTTCATTTTTTCTGGTGCCAAAAAAAACAATTAAATTAAATAAAAATAAACAGTTATAAAAGTGAATAATAATCAGTATATTTATTTTAACTTTTATTTTCTCAGCTGTATTATGTAAAGAAAATATTATTATTGTTACATAGCTCCATACAGCTCGAAAACTATTAAAGTGTACCTGATGATGGCCTGAAAGAGTAGGAAGCAAATATTAGCCTAATTAGATCGAGTAAAATAAAATTCGTTCTTCACCTCAACATCCTATATAAATAAATATACATATAGCGTGTTTTGGCAAACCATAGGGGCAGGACACATCATTTACAACAAAAAGGTTCCGGGGAAAAAATGGAAGGAGTAACTTTAAATGTTGTCATATTTTAAGGTAGTCATGTTTTTTGTTGAATAGAAAGCGATAGCTAAAAAACTTTTTATGTTAGGGGATTCCGAATTTTAGCATCGTACACTAAAACAAACCTTCTTATTTAAGAATTATTCTGTTTGTTATTTAACAAACAGAATTTGTCTTTTTTAAATATCATTGAAGAGGATTTTCGAGCTGCTAAATTACGCTAAGTTCTGTTTTTCTTTAAACCATGGATTATTCGCGATTTTTTTATCAGCCTCCTACTGGACTACAGATTCTACACATTTATAAAACCTTTTGTGTTTAATAAGCTTTAAGTCAATGTTAATTAAGTTGATTTTTGTTACAGAATAAGCTGAGATTCTCTTCTAATTTTCAAAACTCCTATGTGATGTGAAATTCTCTCCCCTCAAACTACTAGTGTTTTCAACAAAAATTAATTATTAAAAGCTTTTAGTAATTTTTTCTTTTTCCTGGGATGTATTACAATAAATTAATCACTGAAATATAGTTTTATTTATAAAATTAAGTGTAATATGGAATTTTAAATTTGGGTAAAACCAATGAAATACTTCTTTGATAAATTTTTATGATATTATTTAGTATTCCTGAAAATCAAAATATAAAATGAATTTTATGATAATGTTCTCTCTGTCCTGGGAACGACACTCCATCATCCTTTGCAACACGGTATCGGTTGCTGCAAGTACCTCTGCCTTCTTTGAAGTTAGCTGGTCTAGTTATAGGTTGGGAATTGACCATTGTCGTTAACTTCCCCCAGACCGAGGTGTCCTGGGCTGTTTGTTAAGTTCGAACCATGGTTTTCTTGGTGTAACGATAGGTTACCTTCAGCTCTACAATCAGTCTGTTTTGGGCCAATTCGACAATGTCCTTTCCATCGATTCACATGGGTATGAGGACAGTGCCAAATCGGTCTAGGTCCACGGGTTATAGCTGTTTATGATCTCCAGCTCTTTGTCGTCCTTCCTAGAAAACCCTCACTGGTCCATTCCATCCTATCCATCTCATCTCCAGATATTTCACATTTGATAATTTTTTATTATTATCAATGTTTTGTTTTTTTAAAGCAGCAATTATTCGAAGAATAATTAAAATATACAACGAAACGAGGATCAACGAGGCAGAGGTCCTGCGTTGGAAAGGACGATGGAGTGCATATTGGATGGAGGGCACATCAAAAATACTTTTTATATTATAATTACCAGGAATATGAAGTAATATAAATAAATTTTATTAGAAAATAATTGCATTTGTCATGCACATTAAATATTTTATATTACATATTTATTATAAATAAAATAGTATTTTAGTAATTAATTTATTACAATATATTCCAAACCACAGAATAAAAAGAAATAAAACGTTTGTAATAATTTATTGTAATTATTTTTGCTCAAAACACCGGTAGTTTCAATAAGGAGAACTTCATATCTCATGATTTTTTACAAAACTGGAACCAAATTCATTCTGTAAGATACCTCAACCTAATTATATTGTTATTATATATCCTTGACCAAGTAAATGAAAATTGATATTAATTTTAAATTATTTTAACTATATTAATTTTAAATTTTTATATAAAATAGTTTTTATTTTACCAATTGTAATTTTAATATAGGTAACTGCATTAAAATACGTTAATCATGCCAAGGGTAGGAAGTGATCCTGAGCCATGTATGGAAATAACTAAACTTAAATTACTAGTTTATAAAACAGAATCGATGGAATAAAATAAAATTAGTAATAAGTGGATCGTACAATATTCTAACAACTCATGGACTGTATATCAGACCAACATAATACCTAACAGTTTCATGGATGAAGTAATAGGATGCAATAGACTGTTATAGTAGTATGTTAGCTTTCAATTTGTACAAGCGAATGGAAGGCTTCCAGCTGTATAATGCATAATGACAGAGATCAAGTATCCATTTTGTGAATCGATCGGAAATTATATATCATGCATAACGCCAGTGGATAGTAATTTACAAGGAGTAAAATTGAATATGTAATTTTAAATAGCCTGAAGGAGAATTTGAAGCATCATATGGGTATTAATTCAATTATACGGATTACTCTGATAAATTAGTATTTACTTATCTTGATTGATTACCATGAGTGATTTACATCAATTAAGATGTATGTTATTAAAATCTAATCATGTTTTTTTTAAATAATATTATTACAAAATAAACTTTAAAAAACCTTTGATTCATATAGGTAATTGGCAACCCAGCTCTATGTTACCATGTTTTTCTTAAACTCGAATTGATTTAATTTAAACAAATTTATTTAGCATGGTCATGAACTTCACGTCATTTTAAGTGAACGTCCATGTCCTCCATACTAAAAGTGTAAAAAAATCAAGCTTACATGCATCCTTTTGTTAATAATTACTAAATGTATTACATAATGCATCGAAAATAATCAACAAATTCATATGGGTGACCAATATAAATATGCTCAAATTCTTCTCGCGGCAAAACGGACGATCTAATCAAAATTGCTAAAAGAAGAAGTTTTAGGTCTACTTATATATCAGATTTTTAACTTAGACGCAACACGTGCGGCTGACGCCCCGTCGGATGAGCTATTTCTGAAATTTTGAAATTATTTTTCGCACTTTCTTTATAAAAAAAATTATTTCAATTTTTTTTTGTATATCTTCATTAATCATACATATATGCTAGCTGTTATGAAAAACTCCCATCTCACTTGGAATTGTCTTTATTATCAAAGATATATGACGAAAATCTATATTCTTAATTACCTTACGAAATTACGTTATTATATTAATATTGATGTTGCCAAAAAAAAAAGAAGAAAATTGGAATTTATGAAAGGCTAATTAAAATTTAAGTTAAACAAAAAATCAGTCGTTCATAGATATTATTTAATATTCCAGACAGTTACCTATCAATTAAATCAGTACAAATTAAAAAAATATATTTAAATTTCATAGATGAATTGGATGTAGTTCCGATCCTGACCTAGGACAGGACAAATATGGTTGATGTATATAGATACAAGAGGGAGTTGTGATGAGTTGTGAGCCAAATGGACTGTGAAGACGCCCACATCTGCCTCCCGCTCTTTATATAAACATTATTCTACTCTTGCCTAGGACATCCAAAATGTCACCAAGTGGGTGTATCATTTTCATGAGAGCACTAATAGAGTATATGCGTGAAAAATATATTTAGTTCAACATTTTTTTTTTTAAATCTTTATTGCTATAGAATAAAACATAAATAGTTTTTTATTTCCAATATTTTGCTAAATAATAAGTTATAAACAAAATAATAAGTTATAAACAAAAATGCAATAAATTTGCGCGATAAAATATCTAAACGTTAAACCGCAGTGTGACATCAAATTTCATGCCAGAAAAACTACTTCGTATGGTTAGTGAGTACTTTCTTTAAATGATCGACGATAAATTGAATTAAATTGAATATCACGGTTTCATTCAGTGTTGTGTGAAATTATTAATTAAAATGACTGTAAGAGTATTTGTTAAAGCGCAGTCGAATGATCTTCCGAGAATAGACAGGATTATGATGTCTTTTTTTTCTTTCTTCAAATCCAGATTTTAAATCTATTGAATTTAAAGGAGTAAAAGTTACAATATAATATTGTGATGATTAATTCAGTTTTGATGCTTTTCTATACATAATTTCCCATATTAATCTGAAAAACTGAACGTAACCTATAAATGCAGAAATAATAATTTTATCAACAAATAAAGTCAATTATACGAATACGGATTATTTCGTCGAGTAAATAGGTGCATATGTTTCAGTTTTTAGAATATAATACAGTTAGAATTATTATATCTAATATATTTGTTATAGATCTCAATGGGTATAGTATGGCGACTCATTATTTTATTATTGTATATAATTTTCTGTATCTGACGAATAAAAAAACACGAATTATATTTCCGTAAAAACATTGATATAAAAATTAATATCACACAAATAGTAAATATAAAGTTATCAAAATTCATCAAATGCCCAATAATAACTTTTTGTGGTTAAGGTATTTTTTTTTTAACATAAAGCAACAAAATTGTAAAAGAAACGACGTATTGATTATAATGACTTAAAAATAATGCAAACTAGTTATTTGAGATACCTACTTTACCCCTTCTCGTGGCTTTGCACCACTCACGTGCACTTTTCGTGATTAGTGACGCCACATTAACACCATAAAATAACATAAAGTGGCGAATAAATAGTGGCGAATAACCAAAATATTTGATCAAAGAATTTTTTTTTTTAATTTAATAAGAATGTTGTTATGAATCATTTGACTTTTGAGACGAAAATAATTTATTTAAGGTATTTTAAAAAAAAAAACGTGCATATACCCTAATATTTATTTAATCTTCCTTTTATAAATGTATTTAATTGTGATGTATGTATTATAAATGTATCTAAATTAAATTATATATTATTTCTTTAAATTTTATATAATTATATATTAGTTCTTACATCAGAGGTAAAATGCCTTAAGTCCAACTTTGGTGATTTAGTTTTTACTATGGTATTTGTATTATTTGGCGGCCGAAAGAGCATAAGGTGTTTCCCATTGTGCCCTTCCGCACCAAGCATCGCAATAAGAATGACGGAAAGTATTTAATGATAGAGGGTATCAAATATAGCTGTTACATATGTGCAAGTGCGAATTTGGCGTTTTCTGAGTTGCTGAAAAATTCTGAATTGCTATTTGACCGAATAATTTAGGTTTATGTTTACTTTGTCGAGGGACACGCCTAGACTTATCAGTCTCTGTTTTCATTCCAACCCTCAGGAGAAAAAAATACCCGCGAAGTTAAAATTGAATGATAGTCATAGAAGCATATTCTCTTCATCCTGGTACCGAAATATAGTAATGAGTAAGTGTTATCATGTTGGACCTTGATAATTACTAGCTCACAGCTCTTTTCTTTATTATAAGAAGCTTATTACAATGTGTGCAAAAGTAATTGTGACTTTGATTTTATTTTATTTCGATAGACTTTAAAAAAATTCATTTCAAATTAGTTTCTTCTTTCTGGTGCTATATTGTAGCCCTAAGAATGTACCCATTCTTCCCCTTTTTTTTTTTTTAGAAATAATTATTGATTTACAAACGTCACATTCGAGAAGCGGCCTTTGATTGTCAAGATACGAAAGCTCTATGAAAAAGTATTGTTCGTTAAAAACTTTATTACATTACTTATAATGTGTAATAAAATATCAATTCAAATTTATATTGAGCACTGCAGTCCGAAATAGGATATATTCTGCATAAATATTTTTTTTTTCAAGCTAGATTGATTTAGGCCAGAGTCAATAGAGCATCCTTTCTAAATCGATAATCTCCTACAGTTCAAATCCTCAGTCCACTCACAGAAAACAAGAACACGCCTTGCTCATTCCCTCTAAAATTCTCTCTTGCCAAATATATGCTATGCTCCTTTCCTTTCTCCATTCAATTCCCCTTTTCCAACACCTTCTCACATCCCAAACAGAAGCTAGCTAATTCGTGAATTTCAATTAACAAAATCTACTTTCCCTTAGGCAATAATTGTTTTAAACTTTAAGTTTTACTTTTTGAATGTAGTCAACATACAAGTATAAATCATTTTTTCTTCTTCAATCCTCTCTCTCCTTTTTTTTTCTTATCCTGTTAAAATAGGAAATTTCAGAATCTATTGAAAAATAGAAATAGCTAATTTACGAACGTGTTCCATCAAATTTAACACAGAAAAGTTCTGCAAAACTCATCAGAATTCATAAAATATATATCCTCATTTCTAAACAAGTTGTAAAATTAATACCGTTAAAATGGGAGACTATTTATTTATAAAATAATGGAAATCCTGAAAAGCCGGATATTCAGACCTACCAAAACTTTTTAAATATAATAGTTAATTATTCATACATAGCAAATTTTCATTTTCTGAACACCTTGAAATTCGGGATTTTAGTCGCTCCCTGACCACCGTGCACCGGTATTAATTAATGTAGAACAGAAATACAAGTTAGCAACCAATTGCATTATAAACCAAGTGAATACATAACTAATAATTCATTTGAGATATACTCACGTAAATTTAAAATTTATAAAATCATAAATAAAAAATCCGGTGCTGTGCGAGCATCACACAACTTTCCCTTACCGTCCTTTAATAATTATTTTTTTATATAATTTTAAAGAGTTCACATAAACAATACCTGAAATAAACTCGGCAGCATTCACTTCTTCATATCTTCTCCCACATAAGTAGAATAAAACAATTTTAGTACGACAATTCTGTGCACTACCTATATATTTTAAGTTTGACATGTTGAAAATATATTTTAAAAGTTTCGGTTTAGTTTCTATGGAAACATTTTGTTTCCATTAAATAATATAAAAGTAGGAATTATTAAGTTAATTTCTGCTTTTGTATTCTTTAATTACAGAGCGTATTGTTGACAACAGATTAGCGGATTGGTGGGAGGTTCGGTTATCCCTATATGGTCTTGTATTCCTCATAAGATACTCTGTATTTTTGCTAATTCCGGTCTGATTTCGATCATTCCTTTTTGTATTTTATAGAGTGTAATCACCTTTCATATGATTTCATAGGTGATTTACCATAAACTAATTACTTTTTGATTTATGTGCAAATAAAATTTTCTTTACGCTATAACTTTTTCCCCTTCATTTTCTAGTTGATATACTACATACAAGAAAAGTTAAAGGGCTTTAAGGAGATATAGGAGATGGTATCAGGCAATTTTCATCAAAATCGTTAGAGCCGTTTACGAGAAAATTATAAAAATTGTAAATGACATAATTACTACTTCCGATGCATTATTACTTAGTCCAATGCGTTGTATCTTTTTTATTACTGAACCTATTTTGATGATTCTTTTTTTGTGATTTAGATAATTTAATTACCTTTTATACAAGTTATAATTTACCATAAAATGCATAATTTTTATGTTATGCGTAAATAAATATTCTTTTCGTCTTAACTTTTTTCCCTGCATTTCCTTGATGATTATTACATATATGAAAAGTAAAAGATTTTTACGAAGAATAATTTAGGCAAGTTACATCAAATTCGTTAGAGCCGTTTTCGAGAAAATAGTAAAAAAAGTATTTGCGGTTTGTCGATTTTGATGAAAAAGTTGCTGTACCATCACATGCATGTGCCTTCCTTAAATACGTACTTTCAGTATCATACAACTTTTCGTTTTTGGGCTAGACTGTTCACATACACACAGACCACTTTGCGAGACTTGGTTAATTGGACTCAGAGGACCTTAAAACGTATATTTCCGTTGAAAACTCGAATTCGAAAATTTTCATGATCGCAATACTTCCCCTTACTATATACTTCGTATACAGATAAGGGAAAATAAAAATAGCCGATTATATTACATACCATACCTACGCAAGCTACAACGCACATATTAATTAACAAAAAGGCCCAGAAAAAAAAATCATACTCAGTAAATAAAGCAATCATTTGGCATTCATGACCTTATTGGCACAAAATTTAAAAGTCTTAAAAATATAGGATAGAGTGCATTCAGGGTTTCAGAGTAAAAATATCCCATTACCTCTCCAAAGAAGTGGATAAAAGTGATTTGCTGCCGTCATAAAATAAAGCAACTACGTGTATACTTTACGAGGTGGGCCCTTCTATTTGGTGGGTAAAAAATATGATGTTGGATGATATACGCTGTAACTGAGTAAACATAGATTTAACATTTTGCTTTCTGATTATTCAAATAAAATGATAAATGCGAATAAACAAAAAGGTATGGTAACAAGAAAGGCTATTAAAACGTTAGAAAATTATTTGCATATATGAAATGAAGAGCAACTTTAAAACTTCATATATGGCTAAAAGTTATTAGGCAGGTAACGGATTCGATATTACACGAAAAGTACAGCTCAAGAATGACCAAAAATAGAACAAAATAATCACATTTCAATATGGACTTCATTTAAGAATTAATATCAATTTTATCAAATGAATGGACCAATGGGTAATCTTAAGTAAGGCCATCATTTGAATTAAATTTTATTATATTTTTTATAGATCTTTTTTGATTAATCTAATAAACATGCTTAAGTTCTAATTTTTTTTTAAATTTATAATATTTGACCTTCGATAATATAAGGTTGTCTTCACTAGTATGCCTCAAGGACAAAATTAAAACACAATAGTTGTTATATTTTTTTTTCTAGATGTTTAAGTTCATTATACATTCTTCAATTATTTGCATTTACATATAGATTATTATGAAATTACATTTATAATAGTTGTATACCTTTACCACTCAACTAATCTTGTATTAAATATTCATTAATATCTAAACGGCTGTGCGTCATATTTAACCTGTCAGAGGTTAAATATTTATTTAAATGTTTATAAATAAATATTTAATAAAATAAATTAAATTAAATATAAAAAAATATAAATATAAATATAAATACAAATATAAATAAATATTTAAATGTCAGAGGTTCTGTGCAGTAGCAGTATTGTAGAAGTGTAGCGCGATTTCACAAAAATGAAAACATGTCACATTAATCAGTTGACATTCGCATGATAGTGTAGAAGTATCAATCCCAAATTTCACATTAACCTTATAATAGTGATTATTATTATCCTTTAAATTTCAAGTTAAAATCATTTATTTCAATTAAGTATTTTAAATAGCTTCCGTAGGTAATTATATGAGTTTGTTTTGTTTATTAATTATTATTATTATTGGGGAGCTTATTAGGCATTTTCGAAATTAGTTTTCAATAAAACAAATTTATAGAAGTGGCAAATAATTTATCAATCCCTAATTAGATTGATCCTTCTATACCACCATGCGGATGTCAACTGCTTAAATTTAAAAGTATTCTACACAAAACCGCTTAGTCAGTCACTTATCAGTCTTCTTGGGGTTTACTCGGAGCATATCTGTCGTCTTTAATGTATTGCCTCGTGAAATCTGTTCTACGAAGTTTAAATATGACCTAGTACAGCAAAACAGTGTGTAATGTAATGAGTAAAGCTGTATGTAATGTTTCGTTTTGCGTAAAATTGTAAAAAGTGTTGTTTGTGAAAATTCTGCATTTTTGTATTTGAGTTATAATTATTTTGCTATTCCTAAAATTTGAGATGCCCGATATAGGTTTCCTGCTATAGATACTTATTTTAATTCGATTGATTAAGAAGAACAAACACCGTAGTCTTAGTTCTGGCACAGGCGTTTCTGTTCCTAGCCCTAAGGAATAAATTGTGTTAGTTAAATGGGTTAATATAGTCGAGAATGCTATGTGCTGAAATTTGCGATTATTATTTTTTTTTCTAATAATGTTAAATTTTCAATTCACGACCAATTTTTTATTAAGCTGAGTCACTCTTGTGTGTAATAGCAACCAGCCAATTTGTCTCTCTCACTTGTGGTATAGAAACTTTGTACCATCAATTCAGAAGTTGAGACCACTTGTGGAAGAAACTCTGGAGTAAGTGAAATCCGCTGTGGACCGAGAACACCTAACTCAAAACCTTAACAACCTGGTTAGCCGATTAATAACTGAATGATTCTAAGTTTAGTACTTAAACTTTTACAGACTGCACTTAAAAGAAAATAATAAAGAATTCGGATTTTTCTTGTTTAACTGAATGATTTGTTACGTAATTTGTTCAACATGAAATGTCCATTTTCACAGTAAAGATTACTATATTAAAAAAAATATGTAAATAAATATTTATTACTTCCGTGTACGAAGTAAAGGAAGTATTGTAATCGCGAAAATTTTCGTTTTTCAGATTTCAACGGAAATATCCATTTTGACCATCCCTGAATCCATTTTGACTAGTTTCGTCGTGGCGTCTGTACGTTCGTTCGTTCGTTCGTGTTTCGCATAACTCAAAAACGGTTAGCCGTAGAAAGTAGAAATTTTGTATTTAGGATTGTTCTAAAATCTAGTTGTGAACCTCCTTTTTTTGGTCACTGCTTGATTACCGGAAGTGGTACTTTACTTGAAGGTCATAACTGATTTCCATCAAAAATTGTATTAAAATACTATACAAAACTTCTGAAATTTGGTATTTATAATTTATATATTGATTTAAATAATATACTAGATTTTGGTCTAAATTGGAAAACCGGAAGCGGTACTTTACTAGTAGGTCATATTAGACTTTCATCAAAAATTATATTAAAATATAATGTAAAACATCTCAAATTTGGTAAATATGACTTTTATGTTGATGTGAATGTATTTACTATATTTTGGTTAAAATTGGTGAGCCGAAAAGGGTGCTTTACTTGAAGGTGATAATAACCTTATATCAAAAATTATATTCAAATTAAATACATAAATCATATGTTTCGGTAAAAAAGGTTACGAACGCAATTTGGTTTCCAATCCAATTAAACATTTTTATTACTTATTTTAAGTGTTAAAATTTAGTGTAAAATACTGGTTTTCCTCCCTATTTGAGTGTGTGTGTGTGTGTGTGTCAATAGATGGATGTCGCGACGCCGCGTATTGTTTTTGAGATACTGCGATCTTCGGAAACTAGGTACCAAATTCAGGATCGCTTTTTGATCCACCGATTTATAGTTTAATAGGTGTACAAGGATGTCATGTGTTGTCCACATCAGATATTTTTTTCTATTCATATATCCCAATGAGTAATCAATGTTTTAATTCCAGAACTAAAAAATTCAGAATTTTGGTACGATGTAAAGTCATAAACCAATTATTTCACCTATAAATTAGTTTCCCTCAAATTAAGTTGTCCAAATTTTTAAAAAGCTGAAAATCTGTAGGATACAAGTCTAAAAAATTAGGTTTGTGCTGAAGAATTTCGCAGCATTGGTTCTTCAATGTATGTACACTTTGTTTAGAAATATGAGATCTGGCGTAGTCATTATATTAGAATTCATGTAGTACTACGTATAATTCGAACTTTTTTACTTTTTCTATCTTCTTTAAGCATCTTGAAACTGTGGATGCTCTTGAATTTAAATGTTCTGAGTCATCAAACAGCTTGATAAGAGGTTTTTTTCATTCTAAGCTTGATGTTTTCGTCATCAATTGATGATGAAGGTCGTCCACGGTGATGGTTTTCAAATTGGGAATAGTTTTACCTCCACACAACTCCATAGTTGTCCCAAAACAACACCAAAAGGTCCTTTCTTTCACACTAGGAAGCGTTTAGGGGTCCCCAACGCTTCTTATAGAAAATACAACGAAATAAAAATAAAAATTACAAAAATAAATGGATATAATCATTTTGTACGTTGCTGCATTTTATTAATATTAAAAATAGACATTCAACTATAAAACACAATTTACTGCTCTGGATATTGGAAATCCGACATTGGATCTGCATCGTCTTATGTTCGATTTTCAGAAGCATTTACATTATATCAGCGACATCTGAGAGACAAGAAACAACTTGATAATAGCTGAAATAAATATGCACGACTTGGGATAGAATCGAGAACACTATCGATCTAGGACAGGCTCCGAGGAGTTCGGCCATTACTGCTAATAGCATTGTTCAGGCCAAGTTTCGAGTAGTCGAGATGTCTTCGACTTCGAGTCGGCCTTCGACACTGTTTGGTACTTACCATTAACTTTGGATTATTTCGTACTGTAAGTGTACCCAAAGCAAAGATACTCAGGGAATAAAACGCAATTATTAAAATGGTTGCTCAGAAAAATATTGTGTTAATGATTGCATTCGATCGCATTATAGAATAGAAATCTTATTAAAGGAAACCTATTTGATCTTATGTCTTCAGATCAAAGGATTCAGTAAGATTGGAATAAGATCTTAGATTTCTGTGGATTATGTAATTTAAAATAAATCAAAGTCTAAATTCTGCTTCAAGGTACTTTTTTTCGCTCAGATTAAAAGGTTATCTTCGTTTTACTAGAGGCGCAGTTAAGGAAAGGAAGTTGGACAAGTTAAAAAAAAATACTAATTAATGTTGTTTTTAAAATAAGATTTTTTTCTTTAACTATTTACGAAATTAGAAGATTCAGTTAAGATGATTGTCTCCGTTTTGATTTTCGGTTTTGATTTACTTATGAATTTGAGTATTGATATTTTTTTATTTCTCCCGAAACGCTTGGGTCCTTCACAATGTCGTGTTTTATTCGATGTCTAAGTTTCATAAAAAAGGGACAGCGACAAAATTAAAATTTATTAACTGAAGAAGAAATCGAACATACACCGTTCCAAAATGGCCTTTGGGCTCAGTAAACAAATCGAATGATTGATTATTTGCTAATCTGGAATAAAATCATTTTCATTAGAAATGGAAATTATTTCCACTTTTTTTGTCATCATGCAATTGATGACCGATAAACCAAAATGGTAAAAGAGGAATTGAAATCTATATATTTACATCACTATAATCCAGCATTAAAATAAAATAAATATGTATTTTTTAAATATATTTCTATGATATCCTTCCATCATATCCTTATAATCGACCATTTCCGTGAAGGTAGTTTTAACAATAAAATAAACTGTTCACGGCCTTATTTTAACTCAACACGCATATTTATCTTAACCAACTAGTTTAATGCTGAAATATGTGTTAATTTTTAAATATAAATATGCTATATGCTAGTATATGTTGCATAAACATAAAGTAATGTTTGCCGACCCACCACACGCAGCGCTACAGTCAGCTAATTATGAGATAATGACATGACGACAACTTCCCGTGATGCCATTGCTTGACTTCCTCTGGTCTAAATAGTGTATGTAGAATAGGATAGTTTTTTAATTCAGCAATATGTTAATTTATTATTATTTTATAATGTACGCAAATGTAAATTCGGTTCAGAAAATTGAAGACAAGTGACAAAGCTCTTAATAACTCTAATGTCAGTGGGACAATAGAGTTGAAGATAAACTCTATTACAATGTAATAAAAAATTATCAAAAGTATAAACGGACGGTACCATATTGATATGGAATTTACATCTTCTTCTCGATGAAACGATTTTATATGAGAGATAATAAAACGATGTTTCGACCCGACTCACACAAAACGTGAAATTTAGTGCTTTTTTAACCAAAACAGCCGAGTACCTACCAACCGACCGAAGCTGATAGGTTGACCTGTCCATTGCATAAACCTGAAGAGTCATTTAAAATCAAACCGTAATTTAAAAAAGCCCGAGGCTAATAAGAAATAAAAAATGAGACTCACTTAGAGACGCTTAAATATTTCCGATACGAGCAACATTGAATGGAGCCATTCGAAACTTCCAAAATTTGTATACAAACCAAAAATCTGTATTTTACATGATGCAAAAAAAAAAAGAAAGTATAATTACAAAAAAAAATCTATTTACTTTATGATTATTTGAAAATTGAAAAAAATATACCGAACTGGGAAAAGGAGGGATTTTGTGATTTTTTCATCGAAATTTAATAGCGAAAATATTAAAAATATCCACTATTTGTGAAATATATTTGACTCACCACTAGTAAAAATATATTGTTCTCTCACACGACATTCTTTACCGGTTTGGGTGCGATGTTCAGTACAAAAATTGTTTACAATTATATCTTCGCTATTACTGGTACCATAATTTTTTTTTTTTTTTTTTGTTCTTTGTAGCTTTGTAGATGTTATTATCTTTTAAATAAGCACTATGCGATGTTCTGGAAAAAACGTTTCATCAAAATCGTTGGGGCACTGAGAAGCGTAAAGATCTGTTGAAAACTGCAGATCGAAAATTTGGTCTTCCTTACTAAGGTCATGGGCGTATCCAGAGGGCGACAACTATGTGTAATAAATATGTTAAAGTTCATTCTTTATGAGTTTTATATCAAATCAAATTAGTCATTAAAAAAATTAAACAGCATTAAATGAAGAAAAATGAATTCTAATTTTGTTCACTGGTAATTTTGAATGCACGTAGGATATTTTCTTTCTTTTACTTAGCTTCTCGAAATTCTTTTTTTCTACTTAGTTTACTACTTACCATTTAAAATAAATATAGAAATTTAAAAGAAGTATCTAGGAATAAATATCAACAAAAATTTAACACCAAATAAATCTAAAATAGTAGCATAGTAGTTTTCTTAAAATAAAAATTAAATAAAATAAAAGTCTGTGCCTTTGTCTATTTGTAAAGCATATTTGTTACCGACCACTGTTGTAGAAGATAGGCTATGTGCCTATATTTTCTCTTAGAATATTTTTCATGAAATTTCCTTAATGTCCCGCTGGTGGCGAATTAAATTGAATATAGTGATTTGAATAGATTTTAATGGATGCCGTTAGTGCCAATGAATTATAAGGAGCCAAAATATTCAAATCACCAAAATGGCAAATAGAATATTTTCTCGTGATAATAACGATATCTTTAAGAAGGATAATTAAAACTAAAATATGTATAAAGAAGGATAACATAATATTTTCTTCCTATGTTTTAGAAATTATTTAAAGCACAGAAAGAGATAATTTTATTCTTCTATTCTAGGTTTCTGTAACATCATAAAGCCATAATTTAAGAATCATTAAACTTTTATTTTATTTATTATTTTCTAACTTCAATGAAATCATATTGTGAAAAATATTTAAAACATCCACCAGAAATAGTTTATAAAAGAAATTTCATTTGTTCTGTTAGTGTCAAGTAAGTGTTGATAAATATAATCGTTATTTTATTAGAATAATTAGTAACTCTAAGGATATTCAAATAACATTCTCTAACTATGCAATCAGCATATTTCGATATTCGAAAAAAAAAATCTGATGATTGTTATAACATTTTCGAATCACTTCAGATTCATAAAGCAAAATTTAATAATTGAAATATCTTTAATAACTAACAATTATATAACCATAATTGTGGTTTAGGTGTTTCGGTGACTGCACAAGTGTTCGGAAGTGGCTATCTATAGACATTTTAGACTTGAAGCTCAAACGGTTGTCCCACAATGGGCCTGGAATAGTCCGCTATTCCAATGAGACCAATAGCCTTCAATCAAATGATAACTCCCTTGGCCAACAGCGCAACCTAGCTGCTTCGTGGAATAGTCAGATAATCTATGCACACAGCTACTGTTGAACCATTGAATGATCTGAAGTGAGCCTGTTCTTAAAGCTGTATTGTACTGATTGGAGCTATTGTATTAGCGTTATTGTATGCCTTTGTACCGTTCTCAGGTGTTAGGCGTACGGCTGTGCATAACAGGCTTTTCTTTCTTGTAATACAAGAGTCTAAAATAAAATTATGGCTTTATACTGTTTGAGTATTTATTTATTAAAATGTGTTTAAAAGGTAACGATAACTGATATAATTTAATGAAACAGTGCTCTGCTGCATAACTTAGCATATTTTCGTATCACGACAGAGAGAAATTAATTAATAAGGGGTAATAAATCTTCTGACACCATGGTATTTAGTAAGCTAATCCCTATCCTTTATTGGTTCAAAAAGATGGTTTACTACTAAACAAAATTGTCAATACACAGTTGACAGTCTATATCGCTCAGACTTTGTTTATGAAGCCTATAGAGTAAGTTATGAGAGATCAGAGAGATGTAAATACTGTAACTAGCTACTAGGAGACCTAATTTCAAGGAGAAAACTGACGTGGGTTTAGTCTTGAGCTCCCTGGAGGATTCAGAAGTGGAGGGGAGATTTAGGATCAAGTATGAGGAGAACTGCTGATGCCTTGTAACAGGTGGCTTACATCCAGGGAGATGTTGAGATTACCAGGTGGGTGAGGGAGACTATAGCCTGGGAAGTGAGACTTCAAATTTAAATAATATTAAATATAATCGAGTGGCCAAGAATTGGCGTTAAAATATTAAATCACCGGTTTATTACTTTTTCAGATATCTCAATACTAGTGTAAGTTTCAAGAAATTTGTATTATCTCCTTTATATATAAATATTGTGTCGTGGAAATTAGTGGAAATTCTACACTCTTTAAAATTTTCTTTCTGTTCTAAACACGACCAGTTAGTGAAAGAGGAGATTCTTCTGCCAACTGTCAGTCAAGTACAAACTGTGGAGCTCTCAGCCTTGTAAGAATATATGTGTCTTGAAGTACAAACTTTTATAAAGTCAAAAAGATGAAATTTTATAATATTATTACAATGGCCGACGAAGGTAAACTAAATGAACAACACATAATTGCTACTTCTGTTCAACACAATAATCGCATGTAAAATAGAAAAGCTCTATTTCTGAGCAAATAAATATCTAGACACAGCTGGAGTTTTGATTATTTGATAAATATTAACCATTACTATACAAAAAAGACAATAGGAATGATAAATACAGCAGTAGTTTACAATTGAAAAGGAACTTTAACAAAATTTAATTGAATAATACTTTCATAAAGATCCCAAAAAAAGAGAAGATATTTTTCATATCATGTAATGTATTTCTTCCGTTTCATTGGTTCTTCCTTTCCTGAAATAATGATATAAATCAAATAATAATATCTAAAACATAAAAAAAAAAAGTATCTAAAATGGAAACTAAATGTCTAAACACTAATAGTCCATTCAGTCATGATAA
This sequence comes from Rhaphigaster nebulosa, assembly GCA_948150685.1. Classification (NCBI taxonomy): domain Eukaryota; kingdom Metazoa; phylum Arthropoda; class Insecta; order Hemiptera; family Pentatomidae; genus Rhaphigaster; species Rhaphigaster nebulosa. The sequence continues at coordinate 162,076,550 of OX411308.1, forward strand.
TAGTCAGTACTAAAATAAATTACTTGAATATATATTAAATATTTACTTTTATTTTTTTTAATATAGAATAAAAATAGACATTAATTCCGATAAAATTAATGACACTAAAAATAGTCGTTAAGATGTTAGAGAGAAAAGAACAACTATTTTTAAATAAAAGGCTTAATTAACTTCAAAATTAATATAAAAAAATTGTCTGATTTTTAATGTATATTTGTAATATGATAATATTAATATGATTTCCAAAAGTTTACGGTTTTCAAATAGTATCATTAACAACGATTTGCTTATGATTGTTATATCATTTGTTCTTTTTAGAATCTATTTTGTACGGTCATATATATATATATATATATATATATATATATATATATATATATATATATATATATATGTAACACTGTCAGGTGTTAGATAAATTGTTATGTGTTAGATTAATGTTTTTGTTCTAACATATGATTTGGTTGGTAGGCTATTCAGAAACTGTAATACGTAGAGTAGGAAAGAAGAGTCTTAAAATTCAGTTTATTTCAGGTATTATTATTGTTTTATTTGTATTTCATAATCTTTTTAAACTTCTTGTTGTTATTATTATTATTATTAATGTTGTTTTTGTTTAATAAAAATTTCAGTTGCATGATTTAAACTGGTAAATTCTTCTATAAAGATAAATACGAAAATAGTACTTACATATATATATATATCGATTTTCAAATGCGTAGTAATTACGATAAAACAAAAACATAACAACTAAAGGTAACCAAAGATATTTTAATAGATATTTTAATTAGAAAACGATTTAAAATCGTTACTTTAAAAAAGTATTCGCATAGAGAGATTTTTTTTTTCTCTTAATTTTAAAAATAGTTGACACAAAAACAACATATGATTTTGGTGCCCATAACTTGGAGCAATTATATTACAAATAACGAAAGCCAAAACATCATATTCATCTTCTTTTTATAGCCTGTGAATTTGACCTATTGCCGGGATTCATATTTATCAGAACCATTCTGCCAACTGTGCTTAACCATTGTTATGATAACGACTTATTCCTACAGCAGAGGACATCCCACAATGAATCCGAAATGGGAATCGTAACAGAAAAAAATAAAAGAAAAAAATATTAAAGAAAAACTTGCCGCTCCAGAAGATTGCGGTATCCAATCTCCTTTTTTTGCCCCTTCCAAAGCTCCAGGAGCGTTTCGGCAACTGGAACCATCCCTCGGAATATAAAGCAAAAAATGGCCCTTTGCCTCTGAATCGAGACTTATATTTCTCGATCCATCCATTGCACTCACCAATCCAGAAATCACATTAGTCCTAAAGCAACACCGAAATTTGCTTTTAATATTTTCTTTCCCATAAAGGTGAATTCCTCACGGCATAACATTCTGCTTGATTTTCATATAGTACGTTTAAGGGTACACCTAATAATTTTTTTTACAATACATTGCATTATTTAGCATTAGTATTGCTATGTATGTGAACAACTTGATATATATTTTTGGTGTTTTTTTTTGCTAACAAACGCAGTGTATATATATATATATATATATATATATATATATATATATATATATATATATATATATATATATATATATATATAGTTCCTTCATATTTAAGAAAAATAATAGTTCATTCACTCATTAATTTACAATTCAAAATATAGACTTTAACTCAGTAGCCATTAGGGTCCCGGTGCCCCGAGCAACTTTCTGCAAGGCGCCCTTACAATTTATTTATTTTTCAAATATTCAATTAATTTTATATGGATATAAGTACAACATTATATACATATTTTTATATGAATACTATTATAAAAATACAATAAGTTGTAACATTTTTTTCCTATAAAAAGATTTTGGCATCCCCTTGGACATCTTTTGCGGCATATCTTTTGCTTATCGGGTAGGGCTGGCCCTGTTTTCACTCATGTCTGATCAAACAATCGTCAGACTATCAGAGTTAGTAAGCCCAGGGACTAGTATACAAATAGTAGATTCATATCTTCATCATGCTAATATGAAAGAAATTACATTTCTTCAGAAACTTCATAAACAAAGAAAACAAATAATATTTTAAATCTTTAATAAATGCTGACAACAGATAAATATCTTATTATTCTCTTATAGCTAACTAAAACTTCTCATTCACGCCAGTTAATTAATGGTATTAACAACCAGTAAATTGTATGATTAACAACAAATAAACATGACATGAAAAGCATGAGGAAGATCAGTACTCAGCAGCACTTCCTCCTGAGTTTATCTCAACATAAATTGTTTTGTCTCTCTTCCAGCTCCTTTTCGCTCTTCTACGGTTGTTATTCAACAATTTGTAATCAGTTTAGGAGGTTCATATGTATGTCGCTAACATTCTCAGGAGACAGAAGACCACTTATCTGTGATGCGAAGGTTAAACTAATATGTTTTAGTAAATATTATTATCAATTTTTGGATGTTTTATAATTTGAATATTTTGAAACAAAAGTAAAGTCCTAGTTACTAGTTAAGGATATTTCTTTTTGCATTACTTGAACCCTATGTTCTCACTATCAGTGTACACGAGCACTTCTAAATCAAGATAGTACCCTCTCTTTGGAATCTAAGTGTTGTCAAGATATGTCGTCTGGTATGTTGTGTGATGTCTAGCTGTAGCTGTGTTGTCTGAATGGAATGAAAAATGTACACCCCCCCTCTACATGCTTTTGCGCACCACAAACAAAAATCGGATTAGGTAAAATGTATTATACAAATAAAATAAAACAAGTTATCGCATTTCAAAAATCTCGACGCGATTTAAAAGAACAGGTAAAAGTCTTAAAGAAATGATGTTGCAGACTTTAAAAAATTCAAATTAGTTTGTAATAGTTGATAATAAAAGTTTGAAAATTTTTGAAAATATCTGCTCTTCGATTGCTGACATATTGTAATACAGTTATTGCAGGATATTAGCGATCGATTTCGTCATTTTACGTAGGTAAGTTATGACTATTTTTAAAGGTATTTTTTTCCGATTGCATATATATCAAAAACTAAGAGCGATAGGGACAAAACTGCAAAGAGTTATGTTTTGAACAAATAACATACAGCTATAGTAAAGCAATAATGATAAAGTTATTTTAAAAAAAAAATATTTATATTAAACAAAGTTAGTTTTTATTATTCTACATTATACCAGACAATATCTCAATGAGTAAAATTAAGCTCACAGATTAGTAACTGTAACAATTGCGTATTTTATTTCATTTTTCAAGTCTTAAAAAATAAAATAAAACATTTTTCTATTTTTTTTTATTACAGATCTGTGTATTTTGTTCAAAATCGCAGCATTTTTCTTTCTATATTTTTTCCTATCCCTCTTAGTTTTTTATTTATTCGCGATCGGGAAAAAGGTGTCTTCTATAACAATAATAAAAATGACGAAATCGAGCCCAATACCACTCATTTTAAAGGCTGAGGGACTATCTTTCAAATCCCATTAATTAATCTTATTTTTATAGCCCCTACAAAAACTGTATGTCAAGCTGCCAGCAATCTAACAAAAGCAAATATTTTCAAATTTTATTATTATCAATTATTTGAATTTTTTTAAATCTCCAGTATCGTTCCATGAAAGTTTTTAGCAGTTGTTTCAAATGTTGTCGGAATTTTATAGATGTTTTAAAGTTATTAAACTTTTTATCTGCTTCGAGTATTGCTGAGAGTTCGCAAGGCCTGTGAAGGGGAGTGCAAGTACAATGTACAGTAGGAGAGCATAATCTTTGAACCATAATAAATGCTCTGATCCTAATCCTTGTCTGACAATGAAGAAACGTCATTCGACATGGAAGAATTTAAGAATTAGATAGCAGGTAGGTATGAAAATACCGGTATTGGTGCGGAAGCAAGCCCGGTAAGTGCGCCTTATGGTCCTTTTTGCCAGCACCTGGAGGCTTTAGGTATTTTTATCTTAAGGTCGTCACCGCGCACTAGCTACAGCGGGAGTGTAAAGATTCATTTCTCGGGGCCATACCGAAATAAATATTGACTGACCCAGGAAGGAATCGAACCCAAACTTTACCGGACTGAGCGTTCTGGGACCCTCGCAACAATGTGCTTGACCATCATGGTCTTTCAGGTAGGTAGTCGTATCGCATTTAGTTCAAAGAGAATTCCCCGCTGTCAGACTGTCGAACGCCTGAGCAGCAGCTAAGATGTGAAAAAAACATTCCGTATAATTGATGTGTACTTGAATTTTCAATACGAAAATCAAATTCGAAAGTCTGGCATTATTAGTATGCATGTCACTAAGTCATTTATAGAATTAATTTTCGAAATTTTAGGAACCCATTGGAAATGAGCTTATTAGTCGTTATGCTGAGAGAAGATGTTTTTGTTCTTGTTTGGATTTTTAATCATTCTAATGTGTGAGTATTTCCACTACAGGGAAAATTTAGTTATCCTCTGTAAGATACACGATCTTCTCTAAGAATTTGTTTTAGTTCTTCAGGAGTAATCAAACCTTAGGACTTCTCTTCTTACCAACGCTCTGATTACCGAGGTTATTTGAATATTATTATTTACGAACCAAGTGAATGATATAAACAGCGAGATAATTATAAATATCTTAGGAGGCCTTGAATGGATGAAGGTTGTTGGAGACCGGCAATTAGTCTCTGCAAACTCATTGCTACACAAGTTACGTTGATTACACGCTCTATACACGCAATTCATAAGCATATATATAGCACGATAGGAGCTAACAGCGACTAAAAAGTGTTATCACATTAAAACGCGCACATATTTGTTATTAACACCCTATGATAATAACCTTATTAGTCATTAAACAAAACAATGATGATCACAATCCTGATTGACTTCCTCCTCAACGTAAGGTAACGGAATTATGTTACGTTATATTATATATTAAAAGCTACGATGATCCTTTCAATTTCAATTTATTTATTACGATTTAAACATCCAACGTTTCGGCTCTTTAGGTTATTATCGAAGCAACACCTTAAATTGCTTCAATATTACAATTTCCTGTCAATAAATTTTATTTCAGGTTAACATGTCTGTCATAACAATGCATAAAACTATACACCCGTTTATTCGGGATGTTATTATCGAAATTTCGAATAAGAGATAGTTTGATCAGCAAATAAATATCAACAATTTTTATATGTATGAAAATAGTGTATCTAAAAAAAATTATTTGATTAAGAAGAATTCAAGCTTCGTTTCACCGGACATATCATCATTTTTCAATCTTTGAATAACGCAAAACCACCACAAAACACACAATTGTTGAATTACAATATAATAAATAAGTGAGAAAAATTTTAGGAGTTGATACCATGAGAGACCATAACTGGATCGTCAGTTTAAATATGTATGCACTTAATTCTTTGTTTAGATAAGTTGATACGTATTAACTAAACCATAAATATGATATAGATAAATCATATTGAATAAGTGTAATCTGTCTGTATCGCAATTAAGGCGGACCCGGCTGGCTACCTGATACTGAAACTGAGAAAAAACAGCCATCTAGTCGGAAACTGTCCAGGCGTAATTGAAGAGTTGACAGAGGGAATCACTTCACAGTGACACTGATGTAGGTCTATTTAAGTCTCATAACAAATATAATTGATCTTGTAAACTTATATAGAAGGATAATGCGATTTGAAAACCAATAGGGAGCTAGCTAGCCAGTTTTTGTTAAACGCATCTGAGACTACTCAGGAAGAAAATAGGAAGAAATAATAAATTTTCAGCAGCCGAAAACCCTGAAGAACAACACGTTCTTAAAACTGCGTTCATAAAAACTACTAAAGTGTTCCAGAATAGTTAAATTAAGGTAAAGAGATTTTTGGAAAACTCTCGGACGCCTAAAGCAGCTGTCACAGAGGGAACAAATTTAGCCTGAATTTTCCAAGAATATCACCTCTTTTAGTAAAAGTATTGGCCAATAATAACGACGTTGGAGATGGAAACTCCACCCCGACAATTTTATAACTAATCATAAAGATAATCAATCCCCTACCAGAGAAAGAGGTGGGAGCAATTGAAAAAGAGGATATAAGCCCAGGACAAGTTGAGGATAACGACTTTGGACTCTACACGCAGAGAGACACTATGGCCACAGACTCTGGGACACTGACCCTTAATGGACCCATCCATACACGATCAGTTATCCGGACCGGCTATCTGTCTGATTCATATTTGAACGTTAATTTAAGCTACTGCGCAGGCATTTCGTCTGCCCATCCGGCTTTTTTGGTCTCATCTTTGGGACGTCAGCCTAGTACGTTTTCCATATCTCCTCTTTAAACAGCTAGAAATGATCCTATCGCAATGCTACCGCGAAGCAGGAGAACATGGTTTTTTCATTGAAAGTTATCGATCTCTTCCCGCGTTGTGGGATGTAAAACATATAGATTATACTAATAAACTAAAAAGAAATCAAGTGTACGTTCTCCTCACCGAAAAAATTAAAATAATTGATCCAAATAGAAATCGGGAATTTGTTGCAAAAAAATTAATAATATAAGGTTTCGTAAGGAAGTAAAAAAAAAAATAGATGAATTGAAAAAATCTGGGGCTTCAGCAGATTCAATTTATTAACGTTTCTTTTTATTTATTATTTTTATTAGACCAGGAGAAGCCTGAAGAGTCACTGTCAACTCTTGGGGAACCATCATGCGCAGCTGACCCTCGATCATCGGCGAGTATTTATGTATTTAATAATTTTATTTAACAATTGAGTTTACTATGGAAGATTAAATATTTGAAGCTCTTTAAGGTAATTGTGAACACTAATTCTTCCTTATAATTTTTTTTTTTTTAATATCTCACGCATAACGTTTCGAAGTATTTTTGTCTCATCTTCAGTGTTTTCAATATATATAAATTAAAAATTTATAAATTCTATCTATTCAATCCTACCTTATAAGTTAATTTTTTTTTTTATTTACAAAGATTTATTGATGTAATATTTTATAAAATTATAAGGAAGAATTAGTTTTCACAATTACGATGACGAGGTAATATTAAATTAGGAAGATGTATGTATAAATGCATATAAGATAAGATTTAATAAAATAAAAGTTAGTTTTCTAAAGAAAGTTGTTGGCCATCTTATTCAAAACCAACCAAAAACCATTATAAACTCTAATCATATAACAATGCAATTATTTCTGTAAGTATGGGTGTTTATAATTAGAGAATAATGGTGAACACAAAACAGACCCTTGGAAAAGTTTCCAATGTGGAGGACTTTAAGGTATTTCCTTTTTATTCATTTGCATAAATAATTTTGGGATAATCATCTTCAATGATTACCTAATGACATCATCTGCAATAAATATGCATAATAACATCACATCCAATATATAAACCAGGTCGATATAGAGTAAACCATAGCAACGTATTAACTTAATTCTTTGTATAAATTAAATATGTCTGCGAAATGCTTCTTTCTACAATAAAATTTAACCTCTATTTCCACGAAAACTATAATTTAGCCTATTAGGGTTCGCTTTTATAGCAACTTCATGTGCCTCTCATTAATTTATTTCACATATTTAATTCAATTTTGTTTAATTATTTCATGATTCCTTAAATATGTACTTTTAACTTATAACTTAATTTTAAATCTCGAAAATTTAATATTTTCCAACTTATATATTTATTAATTAATTTTTGATGATTAGACTTATTTAGTTTTCTCAGAATTACCATATAAATAATGCATTTTAATTGCTTTATTTTTTACTAAGAACTTGAAAATAACGATTATTAAACATTTCGAACAGATTTTATAACTGTTTCTAGAAATATAAATACTATTTTACTTGTTTAAGTAAATATTTACTACATTTATTATATTTACAATATTTACTATTGAAATAATTGTAATTTTAAATATTTGTTAAAAATATCAGACAGTAATAATTTTGATTTTTTTTTCGTGATTTTCATCAGCATTGTATTTATTCTTTGATATGTATTAATTCCGAATAACATAGTAAAATTATATTGTTTATTTCTCAGAATTTTACTGGTGTATAAATATGTCCAATTTTTCATACATTTTTTTCTTTTACGTTCTTCTAACAAGAATAAATTGAATTTTAAGGAAAGGAACATTCAAAGGAGTACATTACAATAAATGATACTTATACCATACTCCTTTTCTTATAGTAGTTTGGACACACCCATGGAGGCAAGTTCAACACACTAATTTTTTAATAAGTGTGAAAATGTATGAAAAAGTAAGGTAAGCCCCATCACCAAGCATGTATCAAATTAAAAACAAACAAAAAACATATTTAATATGAATGCTCACATTAAAATAAATTTTAGCAGTAAAATGGCTATTAATTATAAAGAAAAATTGTTAAATAATTGCTCAGAACTCAAGATATAAAAGAAGCCAATAAAAAAAAAAGTGGAAACATAAAACTTATTGTCGTTTGGAGAAGTTTATTGCCGTTTAGACAATTTGATAGCCGATTTGGCCTTGTTCCTTGATGATGTTTACAAGAAATGAAACTGAACAACATTTTATAGGTTATTTTGCATTACTCCCAGAGAGGAAGAGAGCCCTTGGGACGCCTCTTCCCCCCACCCTCCATACTTATAATTTAAAAGATCTGATGGCGCCTGGGTACTTGAAAGTTCTCTATTATGAGAATGTCATATACATTTATACTGTGCTATATTTTCTATGGGAAGAATAACTATGTGTGTCTAAATAAATTATTAAAATAAAAATAAAAAAAATATTATCGACTGCTCTTATGTGGTTCCCTGTAACCATAAACGGAGTAAAACTGAAAGAAAGATAGTAAAAACGATTTTTAAAATATTTATTTTTAAAGAAATGTTCACACTACTCTTGTGAAATCTCCAATAATTAGTTAACTCCGGAGTTTAATGTCAAACACACTTTAAAAAATAATAGTACGATATCAGTCATTTTTCATCTTGTAAAAATTTTCCAGGGCAGTATTGATGAATCAGTATGCATGGCAAAATTAATTTCAGAGTGGGAAGAGTGAGTACTAGACTGTTGTGTAGACCAGGAAGTGGCTGATTTTTATCTTTCTATAGATAAATCAGGATGTTGGAGCCCTTTTCGGTGCATTATTGAACTGTGGGACTCTCTAGATGGTATACTGGATCTTGATATGGGTGTTTTTTTATTCATATTTGGTATGCTTTAGGAAAGCATTTGTCAGTCATTTTATACATAATATTTAGATATAGACCGCAATTTTCAATGTACATTCATGTAATTACTCTTATTTCAATACAATTTCATAAATCGAATAACCAAGTGGTATCTCTGGCAATTGTCTCCTATATGTTAAAAGGCTAATAAAAATTTAAGATCATTAAAATATTGTTTCATACTTATGTGTATATACGAATGACTCAGAACTTATTTTATTCCATAATTCATTGTTTTACGTTTCATAGTAATATTTTTTTTTTTTTATACGTAACTTAAGTTGGCGACAGTATGAGCATTTCAATTTTTAACTTATTTAATATTATTGTGATTAGTATTATTCATTATAAAGTCATGTATATATAGTTATTTTTATATATTAAACACAATTTTATTTTTATTTTACCAGCAGTAATTGAGCTCGTTGGGCTTTGGGCTGTTGTTGGATGCAGATTATAAATAAATGGATAGATATATACCACGTAAGAAATTAACCTTTATATATGATTTGTTTTATATATATATATATATATATATATATATATATATATATATATATATATTATATATGTTGATGATTTGTTATTTTATGCATTGTTTTTTGTACACATTTACATGGCTGTTATAAATATAAGAACATGAAAAGAAATTCTCACTTTGTAACAGAAGCTTTTATACTCGAGCAGCACTTACAAGGGATACAATAACCTTTGAGATGCTATGGTAGCGTAGACAAAGAGGTAGAAGGTAGCTTCCAAGGAGATACGACCACTTAGGAGGCGATGTGACTGTAAATATTCCATTGTCTTCCTCAGAAATAATTGCTCTTTGATTAATGTCTAACTAAAGTGCTATCGATACCTCTTTGTTAGCGAGAGTCGATCCCAGTTCAGGTAGAAATTACTTAGCGACCTATCTAGAAGTGTTTTTTAACACATTTCTCAATTTTAGATCCAAAAATTTGTGATGAATGTAGTCGAATCTTAATCTATTTATTAATACTTTAAAAAATATAAATTAATATTAATAGGGCCGCACGAACGTAATTAACACAGCAAGAGCGCGATTTCTTCCACCATAAATGACCTTTTAAATAAACTATTAAAATTTATTTAAAATATTTCTATCGATTTAAAATTTCCATTAAGCCAGTTGACAATTGATATTCGACGTATTATTTAATTTCGTTTCTTCTATTATACGTATTAAATATTAAATTTCTATTATACGTATTATCTATTATTCTATTATACGTATTAAAATGTGTAATTCATCAAATAGATAGGTTTTTATAATTGTTTTTAATTTCTTTGTTAGACATAGTTTATTTAAATATTGAGATTTGTATAAGTTCTAATTAATATTTTTAACATAAATCCATTTAGCCTGAGCCATCAAAAATAGAATATTCCAATATGTAAATGCAGGTAAGAAAATCAGTTTCTGGTAATTTTGAGCGTTATAACGAAACTTATTAAGTCCTGTTCTAACGTTACTATTTCATTGATTTGGACAGTATAATGGAGCTCTGTGCTCACAGAATGATACCTAGGGGAAATAAAAGAAAATAATTATAAATTTCCTTTCAATTACTTTTTTTTATAGAAATTTTAATTTTATTTCCTTCTTTCAATGATTCTTTAATAATTAAATAATAATGGTAATTATTATCAAGTTGATTTGCTCGCTGGTGATGGCATTAGTTTCTTAAGGATCTTTTGAAAGATCTTTTCAGTTTTCGGCTTAGTTTCTGTTTCATTTAAGTCTAAAATGTTTATTTTATCGACCCTTTTAAGGCATGCTTCAGTCATTCCTATCCTTTAATAAATCATAGTCATATTATACTAAGTAAAACTAAATTATTTTAATATAATGCATTCCAGTATTATATGAATCTTGATTGACAACTTTTGAAAGTAATATTTAAAGTAAAATAAGCTTAAAATGAAATATTGTAGGAACGAATCTCATCTTCTTTCATATATCTTAATGCGTTTCATTTATTATTTTCGCAAATACATTTTTTTTTTAAATCAACCTTTTTCTAATCAAGTCACTGCTAATAGTGACAATCAACAAATGATGACAAGAGTAAAGCTATGGATTTCATTTCAAGCTCGGAGAAGGAGCATATCCAATAGTATCTCTTCCCAGAGTATTTCTTTAACATTAACGGAGATCTCTCATCCAGCTCCATTTTGTTGTCTCCTTGTACTAATGGACATAATATCCATCAGCTGCAGCCGATCAGTATTAATCAATCTGTTGGTGTGATAGTGAGATTATTGAGATAAAGAGTACGGATGTGAAAGTCGATAATAGGTTGGCATAAATCGATTTGTAATTTTATCTTATTCACGTACCAAGGAGCAGTTGTTATTAGTCATAAAATTTTGGATTGAAAAAATTGTAATTTTTGTATCCTTTTACTATCCTTTTACTGAACCATAACTCTCTGATGCCTAACTATGACCATATTGGTTTAGCTATGTCTATATATTTAGTTTATGTATAATTTTCAGTTTTAGCTATTTGGAAAATAGAGAGTGCAGCAATTTCAGTCATTTGTTTAGGGTCTTTCGTTTCATTTTGACGAGTGGGCCACAAGTCATTCTTTCACAAGACATAATATCTATCTGCTTTCATAGCTTAATTTCCACTGTATGGGCGAATGTTTGAAAGCTTTCTATAAGATAAATAAATCTGCAGGTTCCTGAGTTATTCCTGAGTAAAATTATTCGAGAAACAAAAATGTAAACAAATTCTCACTAAAGGGCCCGAAGATGCCATGAGAGTGTAGATATACGCGAAATCTTTTGCTAGTGTCTTCCCGCAATTTTTTTCAAATAGAGTCATATAAAAAACAATAAAAAAACTTGGCAATTTCGAAAGTATCGAGTTTGATGTACGTAAAAGCCACGAATAATCGATTGGTCACAGTCATTTGTGTTTAATACCGTTTGAGATTGTTTTGTTTTTTCTTATATTAATTTCTTTAAGGCCAGTCGAGAATTTCATAGAAGAAATTGAAATATGTTAAATTAATATTAACATAACCCCAGGTTCTGACTAATATTTATAGCATTGGATTCGAACTCAACGCGATATCTCGCATTAGGTAAAATTAATCAAGAAAACAGTGTTATTATTTCCTTAGGTATTTGTCTTGTTCCTAGAATATTGTCATTGAAAATATAATGTTTCCATTTACTCGTAGAAGAGCTTTAAGTTAAGTGATGGCCGTATAACACCCTTGACATAGGATAAACGCCATGGTTATTTCTGAATCTTCTTTCGTCATGAAAATAAATCTCAGTTGAAAATACAAGCGACAATAGCTGGCAATGGTTACAGCCTGAAATAAAGACTTGAGATGCTTGCTTTGCTTGAGACCTAGACCTGAGGTCGAGCCAACCTGTCACTTTGAATGAATTTGGAGGTCAATGGATGTAGCTGTCCAAGTATTGTGTATCTCAAGTATGGAGAATCTATTTGGAATTTATTATATATTTATATATTTATCTTGTGATAAAGGTTAATGTTCTTATCAGTACTGGTACAAATACAAAACATTTATGACCAATCACAGATTTATTTATTTCAAGGAATATAATTGAATACACAATAAAGTGGCTGAATTAAAGAAGAACTGGAACTAAGAAAAAGGAGATATTAATTATGAGTTAAATTAAATTTTTGAATTAAATGAGTAAAATTAAATGAAATGATTTAAATGAGATATCAATATATTGTTTAGCTATATTATTTTTAACACCTAATTTTTGGCTAGTTTATTTTGAAAATAAATATATTTAAAACGCTGCATATTATTGCACTATGATTTATTATTTACAAATATTATATTAAATATATGCAAAATATATTTTATTTCAATTTCGTTTTTTTTTTTCGTTTTTTTTATAGACTATAACACAGTAATTACCTACGCTCTGTCGGCCAAGATATGGGTGTATGAAACCGGATATCATTTTGAAACTAAACGACGGATACTACTGTCGAGTTCCGAGGATCGGCTTGGTGGTGACCTGTAACTTTGGTGCCAAACCTTAAGAAAATCGGTCAAGTGGTCTTGGAGAAAAGCTGCGGATGGCGGACGGTGGACTTTTCTTTTTATTAAATTTTTGGATTCAAGATATCTTGTGGATTCACAAATGTTGAAGTGGTAGAGGGTTTTTTTTTTTCTTTTTTCTAGGTCTATAACAAAGATTCGTTATTTAAAATAATAAACCAAAAAGCTCATATTATTTATTTGTTATTTTCTATTTGGTTGAGAGGGTCAGCATAGTTTGCAAGGCTCCGGCAGATAATTTATCTATTCTATTATGTCAGCCGTGGATCGATCCTGGGACACTATGAGGTAGGTATGGCCTTTCACTGTGTCAGAAAATAAACCTGTGCATGCTAACCACATCGAAACTTTGTTTAACCGTTGATCAAGAAACAGTATTTCATTACCAAGAACTAAACCCAAAACCTTTAATGTTTGTTTTTTATTTGAATCATTACATAGAACGTCTACCAGTGATTAAAGTGAAACAAATTATTTAAAGGATTTACCTACTTCAGGTTTTCATTCATAACTGATTAGAAATACAAATCTTAATTATGATTTTAGGTGATGATGAAATTGACTTCCATGATTTAATATTCGTTTATAAATAAACACATAATACCTTTTCATCATATGATGCTTCGGAGTTTTCTGTTTTGGGCTTCCATCTCCATCTTCAGAACAAAAGAATTCTAACAAATTATTAACGTGATGCTCCACTCGTCATTACATCCATGTTAATTCTTTCTTAAGATAACAATAAATTAGTTAATAATATTAAAACACTTGAGGAATAGTTTCAAAACAAGAAGATCCCGTGGCCATCTTCTTTATACACGTCTTTGAGGATAATCAGAAGTAGATTGGGACGAAAGGTTACAAAACTAGTGGGTTTGTCTGTGCATGGATTTTGTAATTAAAAAAGACATGTCTATTTTAGATCAAATCTACAACTTCTGGAATATTGGGTTCTTGATGGATAATTTTATTTTGTGACATTTTAAGGAGCATTAAGGATTCTTCGAAGGATTTTGGATTGTAAGGATTGGATTGGAAAAAATATATAATAAATTTAAATATAAATAAATATACGACTCCGAATTTTTCATTGATTTTTTCCGGCTTTAAATCAGGTAATAAATTAATAGAAAATTGTAATCCGTTATATAATCTTATATAATAAACATAAGTTAAGTAATACTATTTATTATTATAGCTGAGCAACGATTTTAAGCCAACATAATACCACTAGTTCATGTTTCACTAATTACTTATATATAATTACTAGTTTGCCCATGCTAATAATTCGCATAGTATATTGAACGAGGTATAGTAATAAAAATATACGTGTAATGAGAAATGTTGATTTAATTCGCCTGCACTTTGCGTCAATGATTGTTTGTTTTACCGTTTGTAAAGCGTTTGAGGAGTGGGAGATGTGAAGTTTAATTAAAATTCGCTTGTTAATTTAAATTATTCAGTATATTGATTGAATCACAATAGAATGTGGGAATAAAGTAAACGCATCCAAGTGTTAAAGTTAGATTAGGAGAAGTTTCACATAACTTTGTGAACGTTTAAGTAGAATTTGAAAATAAAAATTTCAATTTTGAATTGTTTGTTCACTTTTCGTCATTATCGAAGGTAATATTCAAAATGTGGATCATGAAGATCGTTAGAGCCCTTTGATGCAACAGTCTATGGAAAAACAGGGTTTTCGGTTATTGCGCACGGGGTGCTGGATTTAGCCATAGTGCTAAATCCATAGTGCTAAGTCCATCGAAGGTCAAAACGTTACAAAATAAAAAAAGGAACGAAATCAGACAACCCCTTCAATCGTTTCATAGACTGACATAAAAGTAGAGGGAAAATGGGGAAGCTGGGACACCGTGTCCTCCATCCCCTCCACCGCTAGCCTCACGTGAAAAGAAGGTAATTGATAATTTACAAAAATATTACTTTTTTAATATCTCACTTTTTTCGCTATTAAAAACTTAGCATAACATATTCATCGTAATTTATTAATTCTCAACGCCTTATCTCCCTTAATATTATATCAAAACCAATGATTGGGCCATCATTCTGAAGGTTACCTTCACTACTAATCTAGAATACATCTAGAATACAATTCAAAATTATTGTTTCTTTTAAAATTCCATTTAGCGTGTCTTTATGAGTAGAGGGAAAATGGGGGAGCTGGGACACCGTTTCCTCCATCCCCTCCACCGCTAGCCTTAAGTGTCACGTGGTCTTGCCTCGATCCTACCTTAACCACCACGTGGTCTCAACTCGACCTAACCTTAACTATTAGGCCACGCCCCTTTTTAGTCACGTGACCCTTATGTCCCGCCCCTTTTTAGTCACGTGATCCAGTCGCGTGACCAATTGCACCTTCTGATCTATGCTCCGCCCACATGTTTTAGTCACGTAATCCAACCACGTGATCTATTGAACCCCCTGAACCTTTACATTGTTTTCATGTTTGTGCAACCTTCTCAAAGTTTACATAACTTTTACAATATGTAACTGTAACAGGTAAATCAACATGTAAACAGGTTACATCTTGTATAGACAAGTTGGATAATGTCCAGGTGAAATACAAATATGAACTTTGAACTGTTTATCTCTAACATATAAATAAATAGTAGAGTTCCTTCATCCTATATCAACTATTGGACCTTGAACTGTTTATTTCTAACTTGTAAATAAATAGTTAGAGTTCCTTAATCCTATAACAGCTTTTGGACTTTGAGCTGTTAATACTCTATTTTTACTTGTCTCGCTGAAACATAAACAAAACAACTTTTCAATGTACTACGTATTTTTCATATCTGATAGTATAAAATAATGCTCTTAAAAGGATTAACTTTTAATTCTTTAAGTTCCTATCGAACTTTTAATCTCTAAAATACATCGACAAATCAAAACGACGGTATCACGCTAGTCAAAGAGATTATACCTTTTCATAGCTTTGAAATATTTTCAAAGTACCGTTTCCTCCATCCGCTCCACCGCTAGCCTTAAGTGTCACGTGGTCTTGCCTCGATCCTACCTTAACCACCACGTGGTCTCAACTCGACCTAACCTTAACTATTAGGCCACGCCCCTTTTAGTCACGTGACCCTTATGCCCCGCCCCTTTTTAGTCACGTGATCCAGTCGCGTGACCAATTGCACCTTCTGATCTATGCTCCGCCCACATGTTTTAGTCACGTGATCCAACCACGTGATCTATTGAACCCCCTGGTCTATGCTCGGCCACGTGTTTTTAGTCACGTGACCCATGGAACCTCTGACCTATGCTCCGCCCACAAGATTTACCTCCTCCACCCATTGAAGGGTCAGGTATCCACCTTATAGAGCATGAGTGTACCCGACCTCCATTTTGTTTTTCTTACACCGCCATTTTGTTTTTCTACGGTTTGAGAGACTTGAGGTTTTGTTGAAGGGTTAGGTGTCCACCTTATAGAGCATGAGTGTGCCCGACCTCCATTTTGTTTTTTCTTAATCCGCCATTTTGTTTTTCTACCGTTTGAGAGACTTAAGGTTTTGTCGAAAGGTCAGGTACCCACTTTATAGTATGTAACCTTCACTACGGTTATATAATCATAACCTATACGATGAAGGGTCAAGTACCCACTTTATAGTCTGTGACCTCCCTTCCGGTTATATAATCTTAACCTATACGATAAAGGGTCAGGTACCCACATTATAGTCTATAACCTCCCCAACGGTTATATAATCATAACCTATACGATGAAGGGTCAGGCCCTTTTTTTATACTCTGTACCCTTCTCAAAGGTTACATAACCTTTACATTGTTTTCATGTTTGTGCAACCTTCTCAATGTTTACATAACTTTTACAATATGTAACTGTAACAGGTAAATCAACATGTAAACAGGTTACATCTTGTATAGACAAGTTGGATAATGTCCAGGTGAAATACAAATATGAACTTTGAACTGGTTATCTCTAACATATAAATAAATAGTAGAGTTCCTTAATCCTATATCAACTGCTGGAACTTGAACTGTTTATTTCTAACATATAAATAAATAGTTAGAGTTCCTTAATCCTATAACAGCTTTTGGACTTTGAGCTGTTAATACTCTATTTTTACTTGTCTCGCTGAAACATAAACAAAACAACTTTTCAATGTACTACGTATTTTTCATATCTGATAGTATAAAATAATGCTCTTAAAAGGATTAACTTTTAATTCTTTAAGTTCCTATCGAACTTTTAATCTCTAAAATACATCGACAAATCAAAACGACGGTATCATGCTAGTCAAAGAGATTATACCTTTTCATAGCTTTGAAATATTTTCAAAGTACTCGAGTCGGTATTAATAACTACGAACACGATGAAGTAAATTTTAATTGAGTAATATTAATTAATCATTAATTCATGTTCAACTTTTATACGTACACAAAACAACTTTTTAATCTTCTATGTATTTTTAATCTCTGATTGTGTAATCAATGGACTTACATATTTACAAATATATCGACAAATTCGAAAGGACTGTATCACGCTGGCCAAAGAGGTTGCACTGTTTCATAGCTTTGAAATATTTTCAAAGTACACGAGTTGGGATTGACAACTTCGAATACGATGCAGTAAATTTTAATTAATGAATATTAATTAATCATTAATTAATACTAATTCTTAATCCTTTAACAGCTTTTGGACCTTGAGCTGTTAATACCAAAGTATAAAGAATGATTTAGGACTTCCGCTAAAAAGTAAACAAATTTAGCTTTCGCAATAATGCTCTATCTCTTAATCCTTCCTTTAAAAGGAAACAACGGACTTTGAACTATTAATCCTCTATCATTACTCATCTCGCTGAAACATAAACAAAACAACTTTTTAATCTTATGTGTATTTTTATTTTCTCATAGTATAAACTTAGTATAAACGCCGTAAAAGAATTAAATATTAAATCCTTAAAGTTTTTTTATCATTTACAAACAATGATAAAGAGCCTTTTAATCATTTCATAATATCTGGATAGATGACGTCATTATTATTAGCTAAAGATTTGTACCTTTTTCAGTTCTCAATGTTTACATTTTATGCAATTTTTCCAACTTTTTACCTTTAGGTACCTATTTCTTTTTTAAATTATCTATAACCTCCTCAATGTTTATACATTTTCTGTCCGCTATGGCGCAGTATCTTACCCCACTCGGGAATTTTCCTGGCTAGTTTACATAATATTCTCAATGTCTATGATTTCTGCAACCTTCCCAATGTTTACATTTACCTATCTATTTGTTTACGTTTTCTTTAACCTTCCCAATATTTAAATTTTATGTAAATGTAATCTTCCCAACTGATTTTTTCCTTTCCTAAATTGTTTCTCCCCTTTTCTGAACTTGATTTAATTATAATTAACAACCCTGGTTCCTAATTGCACTCGTATCAGACCTGCGATATCATTGGCTCCTTTCGGCTACTCTCGGATACACTCGGAGCCGAGCGGCTGGGCCCGATCATCGTCCTCGGTGACGCTCGTTCGCCCTCGTTTTCCTCGAGTCCCCACCTCGATCTCCCTAGTCTGCCTTAGGGGGTTCCCGATTCTAGAATAACCGAACTCCTCCGGTCTCATATGATCATCCAGAATCACTAGGAAAAATATGAAAAAATCTCCTCTTCTCACCTGGACTTCTTCTCCTACGGTTCCAACCCTTCATTTTACTCAGCACGTAGAGGTCTCTCGTCTGGGTACCCCTTGATCAACTCTAAATATTTACATTTTTCATAACGTTTTTCCAAATTTTTACCTTTACCTACCTATTTCTTTTTTAAATTATCTATAATTTGTTGATGAGAAATCGAAGTTGATGAGAAATAACTAAAATCAATAAAAACCTTTAAAATTACTAAAAACCACTACAATTATGGGACTTCACGTTATGAAAAATGTAAATATTTAGAGTTGATCAAGGGGTACCCAGACGAGAGACCTCTATGTGCTGAGTAAAATGAAGGGTTGGAAAAAGGTACAAAACTTTAGCTAATAATAATGACGTCATCTATCCAGATATTATGAAATGATTAAAAGGCTCTTTATCATTGTTTGTAAATGATAAAAAAACTTTAAGGATTTAATATTTAATTCTTTTACGGCGTATTATACTAAGTTTATACTATGAGAAAATAAAAATACACATAAGATTAAAAAGTTGGTTTTGTTTATGTTTCAGCGAGATGAGTAATGATAGAGGATTAGATAGTTCAAAGTCCGTTGTTTACTTTTAAAGGAAGGATTAAGAGATAGAGCATTATTGCGAAAGCTAAATTTGTTTACTTTTTAGCGGAAGTCCTAAATCATTCTTTATACTTTGGTATTAACAGCTCAAGGTCCGAAAGCTGTTAAAGGATTAAGAATTAGTATTAATTAATGATTAATTAATATTCATTAATTAAAATTTACTGCATCGTATTCGAAGTTGTCAATCCCAACTCGTGTACTTTGAAAATATTTCAAAGCTATGAAAAGAGTGCAACCTCTTTGGCCAGCGTGATACAGTCCTTTCGAATTTGTCGATATATTTGTAAATTTGTAAGTCCATTGATTACACAATCAGAGATTAAAAATACATAGAAGATTAAAAAGTTGTTTTGTGTACGTATAAAAGTTGAACATGAATTAATGATTAATTAATATTACTCAATTAAAATTTACTTCATCGTGTTCGTAGTTATTAATACCGACTCGAGTACTTTGAAAATATTCAAAGCTATGAAAAGGTATATATCTCTTTGACTAGCGTGATACCGTCGTTTTGATTTGTCGATGTATTTTAGAGATTAAAAAGTTCGATAGGAACTTAAAGAATTAAAAGTTAATCCTTTTAAGAGCATTATTTTATACTATCAGATATGAAAAATACGTAGTACATTGAAAAGTTGTTTTGTTTATGTTTCAGCGAGACAAGTAAAAATAGAGTATTAACAGCTCAAAGTCCAAAAGCTGTTATAGGATTAAGGAACTCTAACTATTTATTTACAAGTTAGAAATAAACAGTTCAAGGTCCAATAGTTGATATAGGATGAAGGAACTCTACTATTTATTTATATGTTAGAGATAAACAGTTCAAAGTTCATATTTGTATTTCACCTGGACATTATCAACTTGTCTATACAAGATGTAACCTGTTTACATGTTGATTTACCTGTTACAGTTACATATTGTAAAAAGTTATGTAAACTTTGAGAAGGTTGCACAAACATGAAAACAATGTAAAGGTTCAGGGGGTTCAATAGATCACGTGGTTGGATTACGTGACTAAAACATGTGGCGGAGCATAGATCAGAAGGTGCAATTGGTCACGCGACTTGGATCACGTGACTAAAAAGGGGCGGGACATAAGGGTCACGTGACTAAAAAGGGCGTGGCCTAATAGTTAAGGTTAGGTCGAGTTGAGACCACGTGGTGGTTAAGGTAGGATCGAGCAAGACCACGTGACACTTAAGGCTAGCGGTGGAGGGGATGGAGGAAACGGTGTCCCAGCTCCCCCATTTTCCCTCTACTCATAAAGACACGCTAACTGGAATTTTAAAAGAAAACAATAATTTTGAATTGTATTCTAGATGTATTTCTAGATTAGTAGTGAAGGTAACCTTCAGAATGATGGCCCAATCATTGGTTTTGATATAATATTAAGGGAGATAAGGCGTTGAGAATTAATAAATTACGATGAATATGTTATGCTAAGTTTTTAATAGCGAAAAAAGTGAGATATTAAAAAAGTAATATTTTTGTAAATTATCAATTACCTTCTTTTGGGCCAAATGAACACCCACTCGTGAATGCTGTATGTCCCCTT